>CM050891.1:6177500-6375000 GCA_027726005.1 Juncus effusus | reverse complement strand
GCGTGAGTGTTTGGAGAAGAAAGGTGTGAGGGAGTGTTGAGTCCGTTTTGGTTTTTCCTTAGCTATCCTTAGCTCAGTCTTGAGCTGTTGAGTCCGTTTTGGCTTTTCCTTAGCTCAGTCTTGAGTTGTGAGTGTTGAGTCTAGTCGGTGTTTGTTTTTGTGTGTTTGGAAGTCGGGCTTGGTTCTTGGTTTGTAAATGAATGAATTAAATAAATTCGGAACTTTCCTCAAAATCTTTGAAGGGCATATATATTGCCCCTCTTGGCCCCTTTATATTTGGGTTTTATTATTAGCAAATCTGTTTCGGCCTGAATTATCAGCTGCAACAAAATAACCTACCTTACCAGTAAAAATCCGCTCAAAAAATTTCAAATTTATTCAAAAGAACAGGCCCAACTTATCACTAACTCAAATAAATTTTGGCCCATATATACCCTAAAATATCAGAAAAATCAGAAAAATAAAAAAAATAAAAAAGCCTCCGCTCTCTAGGGCGATTCGAACTCCGATCCTATTCGATCGCCACCTCCGTCGGCGTTCTTACCACCTCTAGGCCGGCGGAGTCTTTAACCACCTCCAGATTCCCCCGCCCCCCCCCCCCCCCCAAAATCTCTCTCATCTCTGTATCACAGGAGATTCGAACGAGACCTAATCGCGATTACCACCTAGCTGCGACGGCCGGCGTGCTTATCACCCAGGTCTTCCTACAAACTCTAGATCTGGCTTCCTTCAATGGCAATAGCAAGGTAACTTTCTTTTTTCTCTGTATGATATATATGTTGAATTAGGTTTATTGATCTCAGGTAGGGCAATTAGGTATTAATTAGGGCTAAGTTAGGGGCTTTAGGTGTCAATTAGGGTTATCAAGTTCAAATTAGTTTCGAATTATAGCTAATATTGTCTTAGTCTGTAGATATTAGTGGTATTTTGGATGAATTAGGTCTGAGATGGGTCTAAATTATGGTGCGTTGGGTCTAAATTAGGGCTATATGTGGGATCTAAATTTCATTTTTTTTATGTGTTTTGTGTGAATTACTTAGAAAATAAATTCTCTTAATTTTTTTTAACTTCTGTTTTTCCTAAAAATCAAGCGGGCCTTAATTTAAATACTTTTATACTATTTTTTATTTTATTTTTCTTTGCAATTTATGTGGAATTTTAATGCAGGTTGTGATTTGTACTCCATCCAATCTGCTGAGAGATCCTTTATTTTTTTTTCTTTTATATAGTTTCGGTATTTTTATTTATCTAAACTTGGATATTTTTTGTATTTATTTTTGGGAGCATTTGCAAAAAGATGTTTTGATTCCCTTTTCAGTGCACTCTTTGTAGTTAATTATTTGGTTTATTAATTTTGTTAATCTTTTTAGTTTGTTTATACATAAGAGTAATATTATTGTTTTTAGCTGCTCAATGTGTTGGAAGAGTTATATGTTCTATAGAGATCTTTATAAAGCTATGAAAGAATGAGTGAACTGAATTATATGCGTGTATGATTTGTGCATGGTCTGGGACCGATTTTGTGCATGTGTGGCACCTATTTTGG
Source organism: Juncus effusus (assembly GCA_027726005.1). Taxonomy (NCBI): domain Eukaryota; kingdom Viridiplantae; phylum Streptophyta; class Magnoliopsida; order Poales; family Juncaceae; genus Juncus; species Juncus effusus. The sequence goes on along the minus strand of CM050891.1, from coordinate 6,373,454 downwards.
TTAGATGTCTGTGTTGTAATGGGCATTTTTTATTTGCTAGAATTTGAAAATTTTGTATTATATAAGATATCTGTCTTAATGGTATGTTTGAATTTTGTGTAGTTTGCTTATATATACTGGTTATGTAGTCAGTCAACTTCATGAAATTTCTCCTTATTTGTACCAGTTTTTTAGTCATTAAACTTCATGAAATTTCTGCTTTTTCCTCTGAGTAGTCAGCTTTACACATGCTTGTACTATCTTGAAAAAAAATATAAAAAACCTAACTGCAGATTTCGACAAACCAAGTATGTTCAATGTGAAGTGTTTTGATCCTTTAACAATTTTATATTTCCGATCATGTATGTTATTTAGTACATAACACAAATTGTTATTTTTTGTACCAGTCGTGCTAGTCATTTAAAGACTCTTAATTATGACAGCTTAAAATACATCACAAAAATATCTATTTCACAATATATTTAATCTGCGAATTTACTCATACCATTTATCTAATTTACCAGTAACTTTTCTCATTCTTCCAATTCACCAATTATGTTCCTCGCATTTTATGTTACATTAAACACATACATACACAAACACGCAAAATCTTAATTCAGAATCAAATTCAAACTCCTAAAGCACTCTTCCCATATTTTGCTCATGTATATGATTTCAACTAGTCTCCATTTATTCACATAAGTCAATAGCTTGAATTATCTTTGAAGTGGATTTTTGAATGTCAATACCCTCTTTATCAGATAAATTATCCATTAGAACCTTCAATCGTGAAAAATATCCAATAAACATCCATTAGGCAAAATGAATCATACCAACGTATAAATGAATATTTTCCACGTTTAAAAGAAAGAAGAAAATAGTAAATAATGAGACTTCTCTAATTCAATTAGAAGACAACCATAATTGTCAGTTCAAATGAATACTAGCCCAATAACCCTTAACTCAGACCAAATTACCCCAATTCCTACAATGTACTCTAGTTTAGAACAAAATTAAGCCAATTAATCCATTACTCAAACCCAATAATCATAAATTGAAGCCAAATTAACCCCAATTCATCCAATTTCAATATTTCAGAGCAGTCAAGAAGAGATATGCTCCAAGAGTCTAGAAAACAAGTAAAATCAACATACCTTGTTCAGTCGAGTAGAGAATGAGAGAGCAAGACAGACCACATAACAGCGAGCTGCTGGACAGGAGCTTTTTTGAGAGAAAAAATTGGAGGTATTTTGGCGTTGGAGAGAAAGAGGCGAGCTGTTAGAGAGGCAAAACTATTGGCGGAACAAATTGAAAGGTGTTATGTTGGCGCTGAGGAGATAGATATAAGGAGGGGATTTTAATGAGACGGAGCGGACGGATGACATAGACGGAAAGTTTCAAAGTTCCGTTATGTGTAGAAAAATTGGTTGAAAAATTGGTTTATATATCCCCCTCTCTCTCTCTCTGTATATATATATGTGTGTGTATATATATATAGGGTGTGGCTAAAAAACATACGTATGCACAACATACGTTTTTTTGCCACACCCAAAATACGTAATAAAAAAATAAAAATAAAAATTTCAACCATACGGATGTAATATATATATTATGAATATATTGGAGATTAATTTTCACCAAAATCAGAATATTATATCATTGCCATCATATATCATCAAAAATATGCAGCACTATTCAAAATATATATCGGAATAATAGTTTGATGATACATGACGGCAATGATATATTATTCTGATTCCTATGAAAATTAATCCACAACATATTCATAACATATATATTACATCCATACGGTTGAAATTTGAATTTTTACTTTTTATAACCACTTTACGGGTATTTTTAAAAAACGTATGTTCGAACATACGTATGTTTTTTAGCATCTCCCTATATATATATATATATATATATATATATATATATATATATATATATATATAGTGGCTAAAAAACATACGTATGTTTTTTAGCCATAAAACATACGTTCCAAAAATATATGTATATCATCATAAATTCAAATTTCAAACGTACGGATGGAATATATATGCTTTAAATAAGTTGTAGATTAATTTTCACAAAAATCAGAATATTATATCATTGTCATCATATATCATCAAAATATACATCACTATTCAAAACATATATCGGAATAATAGTTTGATGATACATGATGGCAATGATATATTATTCTGATTCCTACGAAAATTAATCCACAATATATTCATAACATATATATTACATCCGTACGGTTGAAATTTGAATTTTTACGTTTTATAACCACTTTACGGGTATTTAAAAAAAATGTATGTTGCAACATACGTATGTTTTTAGCATTTCCCTATATATATATATATATATATATATATATATATATATATATATATATATATATATATTTATATATGGAGGTGCTAAGTAGCATACGTATGTTTTTGGAATGAAAAACATACGCCCCAAAAATATACATATGTTATCAAAAATTTCAACCGTACGGATGGAACATATATGTTTTGAATATGTTATAGATTAATTTTCACAAGTCAGAATATTATATCATTGCCATCATATATCATCAAAATATCCAGCACTATTCAAAACATATATCGGAATAATAGTTTGATGATACATGATGGCAATGATATATTATTCTGATTCCTGTGAAAATTAATCCACAACATATTCATAATATATATATTACATCTGTACGGTTGAAATTTGAATTTTTACTTTTTATAACCACTTGACGGGTATTTAAAAAATTGTATGTTAGAACATACGTATGCTATATATATATATATATATAAAGAAAACAAATGGAAAAAGTCCAAATATTTCATGGCTGATAACCATGACAGCAACATTAGATGGCCTTAGCATTGATTTATTGCACTTGAAATCTGTTTCGGTTGATTTTACATTAATTTATTATTTTTCATTGTTTTTTTTATTTCTTTCATCCAATTTGTTCTATTGGCCGGATTCGCTAATTTTGGCAATCCGGTACATATATGACTCGTGTTCCGATACGATATGACCGGAAACGAGATATGGACATGAGATGAGCGTTTCTGGCAACTATGATTGTGTAAATGTGTGTCAACAGTGGACAGAAACAGAATTAACGTGTCAGTTTCCCAAACAATTCTAGACATTTTTATGGGTAGATACTTCATTCTTCCATTTAAATACACAATAGATTGACCATTTTGTTGCAACATTTCCTTACTATATTAAGAAAATTTATGTTTTCACTTTTTTAATCTCTTCTTATATATTTGGACGTATACAGCAAACAATTAAATACAAGTGATTATCAATAGACAATTCACTTTCAGCCCTACACAATTACGAACATATAAACCATAGTCATGGCTTGGTTCAAGGATGAAAGCCCAAACCCTAAATCATATGATGAAGATTATAAACGAGTTGATCTGATTTTTATCTTGATGCTTTTATGCGTAATTACATCAACGCCGGTTTGCTTGAATACTATTGTTAATCCTATGCCGACGAATATCGCCAAGGATGACTATGACTATATCATGACATTTGTACACAAGGTTCAAGCTGCCATGTTTCTTATTGCTTTCCCGATATTCCTTCTTGAGGGTTGGTTATATAAAGTTACAATGCTGTGCAAAAACGAAAATATGGAATTACCAGCGCATACAATTTCCACATGCAAAGGCATTGCTTATACGTGCTCCATATCCTTTGCGCTCTTTACGCTTCTTTGTATTTTGGTGTAATTTTTTCTTGTTCTTCTACTTTTAAAGATTTAAAGATTGTAAGTTGATTCTTTTGTATACGCCTTATTTTGTCTAAGCCTTTTTGTTTATATTATATAAGTTATATATAATATATATAGACCTTGTGCGTGTCGATCCAAGAGTTTTGAGTATCATATACTCCTGAAATTTTGTGTCGTTTTCAAGATCCATCTTGATAAGGTGTATTGTTTATTATTGTATCATGCACTAATCGTAAAACTACGAAAAAAGAGCAAATATCTCCTAAAATTATAAACTTTATTGTTGTTTTATGTCATTTCTTTTGAATTTTTCCATTTCCTTCTTTTAATTATTATAGAACGCTATTTGATTGTAATTTCTCTTAATAGGTTAACTTAATGGTGCAAGTTTTTTCAAAAATATTTAATAAATCTAAATTCTGCCTCTCACCATTAGTCCTTTATAGCCGAGGAGATATTCTTTTTATAGCATTACATCTTTTATCAATCAATGTTCCTTCTATCCATCACAATCTAAACAAGAAACAAAAATATTAATAACAACAATATCAATAACAAAATAATAACAATAACTAAAATTAAAAAATAATAACAATAACCATTATTGTACAAAGTATCCATAAGCTGGCTTCTAAATCAAAATTTTAGTAAGGAAACAATCCATTACATTAATGAAAACAACAAACGAAAAAAGATCATACTTAGGACAAAACTTTTAGGGGGAGGCGATTTTGAAAACCTTTAGGGGGAGGCAAATCCTAGCGGCGGCGCCTCCCCCTCTCGACCATCCATCTCCGGCGAACCTCCTGTCTTTCGCTCCTGTATGCTTCTTTTGGTTACAATTTTAGTGGATAATGAGTCGGTTACCACCCCTCAATCTCACCCTCTATTTGTAGTTATTTTTATGGCACCCTTTCATAGCACCTCAAAATATACCCATTCATTTACACCCATACAAAATACCTATTCAAGGCACCTAATTGTTATGAAGGGCCTTATTACAAACACAATATAAAATACAAACTAATGTAAATTAACTTATTAATTTATAAAAGTATTAATTTTAATATTCTTTTCTATCGAGGTATCTCGAACTTGTACTTTCTCTTTCTCCTGGATGTTTGTGGCCGTCAAAATCTAGCCTAGATGACTGCACCTCCTTGGCTCGCCGTTGTGGTGCTTTCTAATGGCCTGGATCTCCTCTCGAGTTCCTGCTCCCTCGAGAAGAACCTGTCTGCGGTGCCGATGACATTCTCCTTGTTTCTGTCAAAGGCTTCTATTACCCTCTCTCTTTCCCTCTCTCAAATGTGTCTCATCAGTTCTCACCGTTCTCTTGATAGAATGGGCAGTGCTGTTCCGGCAAGTGTTTGTCGGTGGCGACCTCTCTCCTAAAGGGATGGGTCAACCAATTTCCCCTTTATGGTCTCTCTTCTTGCCTTCAATGGCATTCTCATGGCTAGCCTCTTCCAGTTCGAGTGATGTTGCATGTCTCCTCTTGATAGTCTCCTTGTGGCTATTGCCCTCTTTCTCGGTCACCTCTTCAATGAGGCGACGACATAGACGAACCTCGGTAAATCGACGCATTTCACGTCCCTAACCCTGGTGAAACCAGATATCGCGGACTACCCCTTCACAACCCTGATGTCGAATCTCGGCAGGCTAGACGGAGACTCAGCTTTAGGGGCCTTGCAGTTTTCCACCGAGGCGACTTTGGCTGATTTGCCTGGTCTCATTGAAGGCGCTCATTTGGGCAAGGTGGTTGAATTGTTTTGTCTTTGTTTTAAGAAATTTTTTCTAAAGCCTCCAAACTTTTCTGAATGTTGTCAGGACTCCCTATCTTTTTAGATTCTCTCTTAAAAAACAAACCTATCTCTTAACCACCCCTAACTTTATGAATATTATAAAAAAAATATCATTTAGAAATGAAAAAAATATCTTTTAGAAATGACCATTTTAACACCCTATTTCAGTATGGCTTTATTTGTTTCTTTTTTTTGGAGGGAATCTAAAAATTAGAAGGGGAGGTTGATTATTCAGAAAAGTTAGGGTTTTTTTGAAAGGTCTCCCGACATTTAAATATTAGTTATGTTCGAATTTCAAATATTTCTTGGGTTTATCTATAATATGGTAAAATATGCAGGGTCTTGGGCATAACTTTTTGAGGCACCTTAGAAGAACGAGATTGCTGGTTCATGTTGTTGATGCTCCGCTCACTACAACAAAAACTGTTTGTTCTCACCGTTCTTATTACACGAAACATGAACCGCGAGCAGCTACAAAATTTTTGACGCTCAATTCCACGGTTTGCAACCCGTGAGTAAGTAAACCATCATTTACATGGTTTTGTTCAATAACCGTATTAAACTTTCTCTTGTTAATACGGTTTACCTCATGCCCGCTTCAATGTTAAGACGAGACACAGGAAACCATAGCAATGATATTTGATATCACGGTTTTATAAAAAACCGGTAGAACAAAAACTGAATCATGCTTCACCGCCTTAAAATGGAAGATCACGCTCTCAGTTCCGCCACTTCTTTCTCTCTCCTCCGTGGTGGATCGGTGATCGGCGATGGCGATCAGAGATCGGAGACTGCGATCGGCGATCGGAAACCGATCGGCAATCGGCGATCAGCGATTGGTTGAAAAGACGGATCTGCCGAGTGAATCTGCAGTGATAAATGAAGATGAAGAATTCTACGAGAATTTGGAAGCTCCGAAATTTGTTGATCTCACAGCTCCAGATCCGCTCAGATGTGATGATGGAATTTAGTTTTGTGTTAAAATCGGTGAGATTTGATGATTTTTTTTTTTTACTTTTTTTTTTTCGAATTTGACTATAATTTTTATTTTATCTTAGCGTTAGTAGCTGAATTCGCAACAATCGACTAAGATTCTATTTTTAATTTCATCTATCTCTCTTCCATTTTTTCGTATGTTTTTTTGACCAACCATCAGAAGAAGCAAATGCAGCGAGGGCCCGAAGGCACCCCTTCTTTGACTTTGACTGTAGGCCTAGTTTTCTCCGGGATTTTGCCCGGAAATTCAATATAAACTAGCAAGTGCCCTTATCAAGGAAATTTTCTTCAGAAACTCTTATTCCTTTCAAAAGGATAGCAGCATACCCCCCATTTTTTTTCTTGTTTCTAAATAGAAGTTGATCTAACTTATTAAGGAAAAGCAAGCTGACGACACTCCCGAAGAAGAAGTCTTTATTGGCAGATCCGCGTAACCTTATTTATCGGCAACCTTCTCGGAAAGACATCTGGGAACGGAGTTTTGACTGAAACGGTTTTTTTTTTCTGGAGTGCAAAATATGTCGTGATCTGTAATAAATCAGTTCGATTTTAGCTTTACACAGCTGGAGCTAATCGATTTGAGTTTCTAATCGATTTTTTCCACTTTTCTTGTTATATATATATATATAGGATTTTCATTAATTAATATATATATATATATTTTTTTTTTGCTACACCTCTTAATTATCTATGTGGGATTTTCATTAACTGTTTTTTTTTTTTTTTGCTACACCTCTTAATTTAAGTTTCTAATCTTAATTGTTTTTTCCTCAGCTCAAAAATCAACAAAACAGTAGTAATTTTCACAAGACTCAGAGCTTACTTTGCATTTATTTTATTGAAACAGTACTAATTGAGGATTTAATAATCTTTGTTTTAATTCAATTTCAGCTGTGGAATCAAGTAATGGGACAATCTCTGTTGCATCTGCTTTTGCTGGTCACCAAGAAGGTCAATACAATTCAGCATCATATTGATTTATTTCATGCAATTTAAAAATTAGTCCCTGAACCATGGTCCGTTGTGTCGGCCGAAATGGACGGCCGAAACGGGTCGGTTTCGGCCGTGTCGGGTCGGAGTCGGCGGTGGCCGATCCGAAACCGGCCACTTTTAGTCGGTGTTCCAACTTTTGTCGTTTTTTGTCCGATTTTTGCATATTTTGGGCGGAATTTGATTTCTATTGAAGGAGAAGAAGAAAAACGAAGAAAAAAGAGGTGGATTGAGAGAGAAAAGTGGATGAGAAGAGGGAATAATTTAGTATATTCTTTATGAAAAATTTAGCCAAGTTTTTATTGCACGAAACGAGCAAACAAACGCTTCAAAAAGTTTTCGGTAAAAACAATGATTTTGGTGCTCAAATTTTGATTTGCATTTGAATAATTCAGTATTCACTATAATTCTTTATGAAAAATCTAGCCAAGTTTTTTAACATGAAATGAGCGAAGAATTGCTTGAAACATGAGTTTTTGGGTATAATAAAGATTGTGGAGAAATATTTTAAAATGAAAACAAATTTTGGTTTGCATTTGAATAATTTAGTATTTACTATCAATCTTTACGACAAATCTATCCGAATTTTTTTTGAATCAAACGAGCAAGCAAATGCACGAAACATGAGTTTTAGGTGTAAACAAAGATTTTGGAGAAATATTTTAAAATGAACACAAATTTTGGTTTGCATTTGAATAAATTAGTATTTACTATCATTCTTTATGAAAAATCTTTCCCAGTTTTTTTGAATGGAACGAGCAAAGAAACGCATGAAAAATGAGTTTTAGGGGCAAACAAAGATTGTGGCAAAATATTTTAAAATGAACAAAAAATTTGGGTTTGCATTCAAATAATTTAGTATTTACTATCATTCTTTATGAAAAATCTTTCCCAGTTTTTTTTTGAATGAAACGAGAAAACAAACGCTCGAAACATGAGTTTTAGGTGCAAACAAAGATTGTGGAGAAATATTTTAAAATGAACAAAAAGTTTTGTTTAAATTTTAATAATTTAGTATATTCTTTATGAAAAATTTAGCCAAGTTTTTATTGCACGAAACGAGCAAACAAACGCTTCAAAAATGAGTTTTCGGTAAAAACAATGATTTTGGTGCTCAAATTTTGATTTGCATTTGAATAATTCAGTATTCACTATAATTCTTTACGAAAATCTAGCCGAGTTTTTTAGCATGAAACGAACGAGGAAACGCATGAAGCATGAGTTTTAGGGGCAAATAAATATTATGGAGAAATATTTTAAAATGAACAAAAATTTTGGTTTGCATTTGAATAATTTAGTACTTACTATCATACTTTACGAGAAATCTATCTGAATTTTTTTTTGAATCAAACGAGCAAACAAACGCACGAAACCTGAGTTTTAGGTGTAAACCAAGATTGTGGAGAAATATTTTAAAATGAACATGCATTTGCATAATTTAGTATTTATTATCATTCTTTACGATAAATCTAGGTGAGTTTCTTTAGAATGAAACGAGTGAGCAAACGCATGTAAAATGAGTTTTAGGGGCAAACAAAGATTGTGGAAAAATATTTTAAATTGAGCAAAAAATTTGGGTTTGTATTTAAATAATTTAGTATTTACTATCATTCTTTACGAAAAATCTATCCGAATTTTTTTTGAGTCAAACGACCAAACAAACGCATGAAACCTGAGTTTTAGGTGCAAAAAAACATTGTGGAGGAATATTTTAAAATGAAAACAAATTTTGGTTTGCATTTGAATAATTTAGTATTTACTATCAATCTTTAAGAGAAATCTATCCGAATTTTTTTTGAATCAAACGAGCAAGCAAATGCATGAAACATGAGTTTTAGGTGTAAACAAAGATTTTGGAGAAATATTTTAAAATGAACACAAATTTTGGTTTGCATTTGAATAAATTAGTATTTACTATCATTCTTTATGAAAAATCTTTCCCAGTTTTTTTGAATGGAACGAGCAAAGAAACGCATGAAAAATGAGTTTTAGGGCAAACAAAGATTGTGGCAAAATATTTTAAAATGAACAAAAAATTTGGGTTTGCATTCGAATAATTTAGTATTTACTATCATTCTTTATGAAAAATCTTTCCCAGTTTTTTTTGAATGAAACGAGAAAACAAACGCACGAAACATGAGTTTTAGGTGCAAACAAAGATTGTGGAGAAATATTTTAAAATGAACAAAAATTTTTGTTTAAATTTGAATAATTTAGTACTTACTATCATTCTTTACAAAAAATCTATCCGAGTTTATTTTTGAATGAAACGACCAAACAAACGCATGAAACATGAGTTTTAGAGGCAAACAAAGATTGTGGAAAAATATTTTAAAATGAACAAAAAATTTCGGTTTGCATTTGAATAATTTAGTATTTACTATCATTATTTGCGAAAAATCAATCCAAATTTTTTTAATGAAACGAGCGAACAAACGCACGAAACCTGAGTTTTAGGTGTAAACAAATATTGTGGAGAAATATTTTAAAATGTACACAAATTTTGGTTTGTATTTGAATAATTTAGTATATTCTTTATGAAAAATTTAGCCAAGTTTTTATTGCATGAAACGAGCAAACAAACGCTTGAAACATGAGTTTTTGGTAAAAACAATGATTTTGGAGCTCAAATTTTGATTTGCATTGAATAATTCAGTATTCACTATAATTCTTTACGAAAAATCTAGCCGATTTTTTAGCATGAAACGAACGAAGAAACGCATGAAACATGAGTTTTAGGGGTAAATAAAGATTGTGGAGAAATATTTTAAAACGAACACAAATTTTGGTTTGCATTTCAATAATTTAGTATTTACTATCATTCTTTACGAGAAATCTATCCGAATTTTTTTTGAATCAAACGAGTAAACAAACGCACGAACCCTTAGTTTTAGGTATAAACAAAGATTGTGGAGAAATATTTTAAAATGAACACAAATTTTGGTTTGCATTTGCATAATTTTGTATTTATTATCATTCTTTACGATAAATCTAGGCGAGTTTTTTTAGAATGAAACGAGTGAACAAACGCATGAAATATGAGTTTTAGGGGCAAACAATGATTGTGGAAAAATATTTTAAAATGACCAAAAAATTTGGGTTTGCAATTGAATAATTTAGTATTTACTATCATTATTCATGAAAAATCTTTCCCAGTTTTTTTTTGAATGAAACGAGCAAACAAACGCACGAAATTTGAGTTTTAGGTACAAACAAAAATTGTGGAGAAATATTTTAAAATGAACACAAATTTTGGTTTGTATTTGAATAATTTAGTATATTCTTTATGAAAAATTTAGCAAAGTTTTTGTTGCACGAAACGAGCAAACAAACGCTTCAAAAATGAGTTTTCGGTAAAAACAATGATTTTGGTGCTCAAATTTTGATTTGCATTTGAATAATTCAGTATTCACTATAATTCTTTACGAAAAATCTAGCCGAGTTTTTTAGCATGAAACGAACGAGGAAACGCATGAAGCATGAGTTTTAGGGGCAAATAAATATTGTGGAGAAATATTTTAAAATGAACACAAATTTTGGTTTGCATTTGAATAATTTAGTACTTACTATCATACTTTACGAGAAATCTATCGGAATTTTTTTTTGAATCAAACGAGCAAACAAACGCACGAAACCTGAGTTTTAGGTGTAAACCAAGATTGTGGAGAAATATTTTAAAATGAACATGCATTTGCATAATTTAGTATTTATTATCATTCTTTACGATAAATCTAGGCGAGTTTCTTTAGAATGAAACGAGTGAACAAATGCATGTAAAATGAGTTTTAGGGGCAAACAAAGATTGTGGAAAAATATTTTAAATTGAACAAAAAAGCATTTGAATAATTTAGTATTTACTATCATTCTTTACCAAAAATCTATCGGAGTTTGTTTTGAGTGAAACGACCAAACTAACGCATGAAACTTGAGTTTTAGGTGCAAAAAAACATTGTGGAGGAATATTTAAAAATGAAAACAAATTTTGGTTTGCATTTGAATAATTTAGTATTCACTATAATTCTTTATGAAAAATCTAGCCAAGTTTTTTAACATGAAACGAGCGAAGAAATGCTTGAAACATGAGTTTTTGGGGAAAATAAAGATTGTGGAGAAATATTTTAAAATGGAAATAAATTTTGGTTTGCATTTGAATAATTTAGTATTTACTATCAATCTTTACGAGAAATCTATCCGAATTTTTTTTGAATCAAACGAGCAAGCAAATGCACGAAACATGAGTTTTAGGTGTAAACAAAGATTTTTGAGAAATATTTTAAAATGAACACAAATTTTGGTTTGCATTTTAATAAATTAGTATTTATTATCATTCTTTACGATAAATCTAGGCGAGTTTTTTAAGAATGGAACGAGTGAACAAACGCATGAAAAACGAGTTTTAGGGGCAAACAAAGATTGTGGCAAAATATTTTGAAATGAACAAAAAATTTGGGTTTGTAATTGAATAATTTAGTATTTACTATCATTCTTTATGAAAAAATTTTCCCAGTTTTTTTTGAATGAAACGAGCAAACAAGCGCACGAAACTTGAGATTTAGGTACAAACAAAAATTGTGGAGAAATATTTTAAAATGAACACAAATTTTGGTTTGTATTTGAATAATTTAGTATATTCTTTATGAAAAATTAAGCCAAGTTTTTATTGCACGAAACGAGCAAACCAACGCTTCAAAAATGAGTTTTCTGTAAAAACAATGATTTTGGTGCTCAAATTTTGATTTGCATTTGAATAATTCAGTATTCACTATAATTCTTTACGAAAAATCTAGCCGAGTTTTAGCATGAAACGAACGAAGAAACGCATGAAACATGAGTTTTAGGGGCAAATAAATATTGTGGAGAAATATTTTAAAATGAACACAAATTTTGGTTTGCATTTGAATAATTTAGTACTTACTATCATACTTTACGAGAAATCTATCCGAATTTTTTTTTGAATCAAACGAGCAAACAAAAGCACGAAACCTGAGTTTTAGGTGTAAACAAAGAGTGTGGAGAAATATTTTAAAATGAACATGCATTTGCATAATTTAGTATTTATTATCATTCTTTACGATAAATCTAGGCGAGTTTCTTTAGAATGAAACGAGTGAACAAACGCATGTAAAATGAGTTTTAGGGGCAAACAAAGATTGTGGGAAAATATTTTAAATTGAACAAAAAATTTGGGTTTGCATTTAAATAAGTTAGTATTTACTATCATTCTTTACGAAAAATCTATCCGAGTTTTTTTTGAGTGAAACGACCAAACAAACGCATTGTTTGTCCCTAAAACTCATTTTTCATGCGTTTGTTCAGTCGTTCCATTCTTAAAAAACTCGCCTAGAGTTATTGTAAAGAATGATAATAAATACTAATTTATTCAAATGCAAACCAAAATTTATGTTAATTTTAAAATATTTCTCCAAAATCCTTGTTTACACCTAAAACTCATGTTTCGTGTATTTGCTTGCTCGTTTGATTCAAAAAAAATTCGGATAGATTTCTCGTAAAGATTGATAGTAAATACTAAATTATTCAAAGGCAAACCATATTTGCAAGTTTATCTTGAAATTTTTATATTGCACAAGTATATTTTTTACATGTTGAAAATTTTTTATTTTATCTACGTCTCTTTCCGAAAATAATTTTCAAGCATGTTATTGTTTCCAAAAAAAAAATTAATTATATTAATGCATATTTATGTTCAAGGAATTCGTGTACATTAGTGATAGCTTTTAAATCCTCAATATGCGAGTATATTATCTTATCAGAACTATAAAATCACTTGGTAATAAGTAAGAAACTATTTCTAAAATTCTTCAATGACGAGTTTACTGCGGTAACAATTCATTTGTGATGTTTTACCTCTCTTATTATCTTTCACTTCTTATTTGTTTGATTTTATTGTCGCCAGGATGCATATACATAATTATGTAGTCATATTGGTATCCAAATATAAATAATTAATTACTATGTTAATAATTTTTGTATCAAAGTTTATATTATGTCGATAGACCATAGAAGATTTTTATAAATCATTTTTAATGATATTTTTATGTTTTATTTTTTCTGAGATCATTCTTGATTTGCGCAGATAGAATTCTATTGTGACTTGTGGGTGTTAGACTTTCGCGCAAGTGACAAGTGATTCACATCCGGAAACACTTTTCTCACTTAATATAATTATGTTCAAAGAAAATGGAAGTGCCATTAACGAGCGTAATTATCATCAAAACACAATAAAATACATTTAGTTTTTGTATCGAGTCGAGTTACATAAATAATGATAACTCGTTTCAAAAAACAATTGAGAAATAAAAGGTGTTATTTTTCAAATCAACCCTACTTGCTATTTTTCAAATCAACCCTATCCATAGAAAATGACTCACCACACGAACCACACAAAAGACCACATATATTGAACCTGATTTTCTCATTCGTCAGAGATGACATTGACGGCGGCTTTCCTGAGGTTTGATACGGTCAGAGAAGTTTGCTGCTGTGTGGCTTTGAGTCACTGAATTGTGGGCTCCACAGTGATCATTCAAACACTAATTAGAAAACAAAGCATACGATAATTATAGAATAATAAAACATCAACATCGATTAATATAATCTCTGACTTCTGACCGCTGTTAAGTATAAAAAGTGCATTATATTAGGTGGTTTGGTGCCATGACTGTGCGCGCCTTTCAAAAAACAAAAGGATCTGGTTCTCTCCCTCTGACCTCTCTCTCTCTCTCTCTCTTCTCTCTCTCTCTCTCTTTCTCTGTACGAGAAGGGAGAACTTATTTGGAGAAATTGAAGGGATGCGTGCTTCATACTTATGATTCAAGGTGAGTTTGATCCCGTTTTTTTTAAAAAAAAACTAAAATGGCCAAATACTATACAAATGCTCTGTCTTTTCCTTCATCCTTTTGGAGCTTTTAAGGCAAATGGTGTTTTGTTTCTGTTGAAAAATCAGCTTTTGCCCTCAATTACTGACTTTGTTCGATCAATAAAGTTATTCAATGAATAAAAGGTTTAGTTATCCAATGCAATTTCAAGTACTGTTCGTGTGCTTCAAACAAGCACCAAAAGTGTAAAAAGAGGAAATAAAGTAAACCACTAATGCATGTACAGCTTTTTCAGATTCCACCAAAACAGTTAAAAATCTCACCACATTATTCCAAACAAAGTAACAAACCTTTCCTTTCATCTTTTTCAATTAACACAGGTTAAATCTTCTCACCATATAAAATTAATCCCAAATCAAACTCCAAAAAAAATGGGAGTCAATCCACTTGAGTGGTACTGCCGGCCAGTACAAGACGGAATCTGGTCCAAAGCAGTGGAAAACGCGTTTGGAGTGTACACGCCATGTGGCATGCAATCATTGGTCGTCTCGATCTCCCACCTCGCGCTGTTTGCTGTTTGTCTTTACCGGATTTGGCGCACCACAAAGGATCTCACCGTGCAGAGATACACCCTCAAGTCTAAACTGTACAGTTACGTGCTGATTATCTTTGCGGCCTTTTGTGTGGCCGAACCGCTCTTCAGACTTGTGATGGGCTATTCCACTGTGAATCTTGACGGACAATCTAGCCTTGCCCCCTTTGAGGCAAGTCGTTGTTTAATAAATAAATTAATTAATTAGTTGAATAATTTTGTGGGTGAATTGACGGTTTTGCCCTTGTGTTCAGATTGTGACGCTGATTCTGGAGGCAGTTACGTGGAGTTGTGTGGTTGTGATGCTTTTCACTGAGATGAAAGTATATATTACTGAATTCAGATGGTATATTCGATTCGTGATGATTTATGTTTTGGTGGGAGAAATTACCGTCTTTAATCTTCTTTTCTCCGTCCGAAATTACCTCCCTCAGTAAGCTAAATAATTAATTGAACTTGTCTTGTTTACATTTTTCTTATTTTATTTAGGAAATATAAGTACATTATATATCTAAACATAAAATTGACGTGATTAATGTTTTCTTTTTTATGAAAAAATTGATTTGATTAATGTGTATTTTTGTTTAATTTGCAGAACGAGTCTTTACTTGTACATCAGTGAGATTGCTTGCAAGGTCTGCTTACGCATTTCTATTTTTAAAAATTTTATTTATAATTTTATAAATATAAAATATTTTATTGATGTTTGTCATTATTTGTGCAGTTCATATTTGGGGCATTATTACTATGTCATTTTCCTAGTTTAGAACCATATACAGGATATACACCTATCAGAAGTGAGGTTCCTGTTTCTGACAATACGGAATATGAAACTCTTCCATCTGGCGATAATATTTGCCCTGAGAGAAATGTCAACATTTTTTCAGGTAAGTCCTCAAAAATTTAAAAATTATATTTTTTATTTACTTTTACTTTTTTACCCTTGAAAAAACCTATTTTTTCATTTTACCCATTCTGCAAGCAATTACTCACATGTATTAGATTTTCTATTTTTTTAGGTTATTTAATTCAATTTTCTCTGTTAGTGCATGTTAAATTCTTAAATTATTTTTTTTATATTAATTTTATTTATTTTTCGTTTAATTTTTAAGGGATATTATTTTCATGGATGACTCCATTAATGCAACAAGGGTATAAAAAACCCATTACAGAAAAGGACGTATGGAAATTAGACACATGGGATCAAACCGAGACCTTATACAACAGGTATATTTAATATTTATTATCGCTCTTTTGTATTGTTTATTTTCTTTATTGGTTGGTTCAAGCATTAAATGCTACACCATGTTTATTTTCAGGTTTCAGCAGTGCTGGATTGAAGAAACTCAGAAACAAAAACCTTGGCTTTTAAGGGCACTTAATCGCAGCCTTGGTGGAAGGTATATTATATTTTATTTTAATTGTTTTTGTGTATTATTTTTTTGATTAATTTTTTATTTTTTTTATTTTTCGTGTTTAATTAATTTTCTGGAGATATATTTTTAATCTGTTTTTTATGTTTCTGTGTTTAGATTCTGGCTTGGAGGGTTTTTTAAGGTACGATTCATAATTTATTTATTTTATTTCTTTTCTTAGATTGATAAATTATTTTGACATTTGTGTTGTTAGATTGGAAATGATGCTGCTCAATTTGTGGGCCCTGTTGTGTTGAACCTCCTTTTAGCAGTAAGTTATTTGTTTGATCTAATTTGGAAATATTAAATGCACTTATTTTGTATCTAATATTTTTTTAATATTTTTATTTTTTTCAGTCTATGCAAAGAGGAGATCCTAGCTGGAATGGTTATGTATATGCTTTCTCTATTTTTGCCGGAGTGGTATGAATTCATAATTTCTTAATGTATTATAAATTAAAATGTTAATATAAATAATTAATTTAATAAACTGTTTTATTAATTTATTTGTATTTTAGTCGCTTGGAGTTCTTGCTGAAGCACAATACTTCCAAAACGTGATGCGTGTTGGATTCAGGCTAAGGTCTACTTTGGTAAGTAATCTTAAATTCATATTATATACTAAATTTATCTTTTTCTAATTAAATATATTAAATTTATTTTATATAAAAAGGTGGCAGCTGTATTTCGTAAATCACTGAGATTAACTAATGAAAGTCGCAAGAAATTCGCTTCTGGTAAAATTACCAACTTAATGACTACTGATGCTGAAGCACTTCAGGTGAAAATTAATAAAAAGATATATAAAAATTGATAAAAGTATTGGTAAAATATTAAACTTTTGGAATATTTTTTAATTTTCAGACGATATGTCAGCAGTTACATAGTTTATGGTCGGCTCCTTTTCGTATTATTGTATCATTAATTCTTCTATACGCACAATTAGGCGTTGCATGTTTACTTGGTGCATTTTTGCTTGTTCTTCTCTTTCCAATTCAGGTATACAATTTTCTTTACTTTTTCTTTTTCTTTTTATAATTAGGCTATTTTATGCTAAAAAATGGTGTAATATTCTATTTATTATATAATATCAGACAGTTGTGATAAGAAATATGCAAAGATTAACAAAAGAAGGGTTACAACGCACTGACAAACGTATCGGTTTGATGAACGAAGTTTTGGCTGCAATGGACACTGTCAAGTACGTATTAAATATTAAAAAATTTTCATTTGATAAAAATAATAATATTTTTATTTATTTTGTTTTTTTTGAGCAGGTGTTACGCATGGGAAAAGAGCTTTCAATCGAAGGTTCAAGGCATTCGTAATGATGAGCTGTCATGGTTTCGCAAGGCTCAGCTTCTAGCCGCTGTAAAACAAATATTTATTAAACAATTATTAATTTTATTATTTTTCCTTCTGAATTTTGAGAATTATTTTAACTTATTTTATTTTGTGTTACAGTTTAACACCTTTATACTGAACAGTATACCGGTTTTAGTAGCAGTGGTAACTTTTGGACTATTTACTCTACTTGGCGGCGATTTAACGCCAGCTAAGGCTTTCACTTCTCTCTCTCTCTTCGCGGTTCTCAGATTCCCTCTCTACAATCTTCCCAATTTAATCACCCAGGTCAATAAAAAATCACTAACAATCTCTCTTTTTTACAGTTGTCACAGTTTCATTTTGTAATAATTATTTGATTTTTGAAGGTTGTGAATGCAAATGTGTCGCTGAAACGTCTGGAAGAGTTGTTCTTGACTGAAGAAAGAGTTCTTTTGCCCAATCCGCCTCTCGATCCTCAACTTCCCGCCGTCTCAATCAGAAATGGATTTTTCTCTTGGGAATCCAAGGTACAAATATATTATCGGAAATTTGCAAAAATGGCCCTACATTATTGGAAATTACAAAAAAAAAACTCCATTCTTAAAAAAAATTAGAAAATAGTCCCTACCGTTAAGTCTTGTCTAACAGTGTTAGATTAACATATTATTATTATTATTATTATTATTATTATTATTATTATTATTATTATTATTATTTTATTATTATTAGTTTATTTTGTTGTTATTATTATTATTATTATTATTATTATTATTATTATTATTATTATCTTTTCAACTAATTTTCAATATCATATACTAAATATCTCACCAAGAAAATAAACATATTTCCTTAATTTCTCGCTTCACTAAAAATAATAAAAATAAAAATAAAATATGTTCAGGCTGAGAGGCCGACTCTATCGGATATAAATCTGGAAGTACCGGTGGGAAGTCTGGTTGCGGTAGTTGGAAGTACGGGAGAAGGAAAAACATCGTTAGTCTCAGCAATGCTCGGCGAACTGCCAGCTGTCCCTGGATCTGACACGTCTGTTGTGGTTCGCGGAACCGTCGCTTACGTCCCTCAGGTTTCCTGGATCTTCAATGCCACCGTAAGAGAATTCTAATATTTATTTATATAAAGGGAAATTCGTGCCATTTAATTTAAATGCGCTGATTATTTTTCTTATATGTGAATAATTAGGTACGTGACAACATATTGTTTGGATCGCCTTATGATCCGTACCGGTACGAAAAATCCATTGAAGTGACGTCACTACAGCATGACCTTGAGTTATTACCGGTACATAACATTTTTCCTTATATTTTTATTTTCTTTTTATTTGCAAAGTAATTAAAATGATTATGTATTATTTTTTGCGTGTAAATAGGGCAGTGACTTGACAGAAATAGGGGAAAGAGGAGTGAATATAAGTGGTGGACAGAAACAGAGAGTTTCAATGGCAAGAGCTGTTTATTCTGATTCTGACGTTTATATTTTTGACGATCCTTTAAGTGCTTTAGATGCTCATGTGGGCCGTCAGGTATTTACATCTTTCTGTATTTACTTTTTTTCTTTTTTTTTGAGGGGTAGTATGGTCATTTTAAACGGTTATGTATATACCTGTAGGTGTTTGACAAATGTATCAAGGATCAATTGAGGAACAAAACGAGAGTGTTGGTCACAAACCAGCTCCACTTTTTACCGTATGTGGACAGAATCATTTTGGTTCATGACGGTGTGGTAAAAGAGCAAGGCACATTTGAGGAACTAAGTGTTAACGGCGAATTATTCCAAAAGTTGATGGAAAATGCGGGAAAAATGGAGGAACAACAGACCGATGAAAAAGTGGAAGAGAAAGAAACTGGTACAGAGAAGCAAAATGGTGAGGCAGCTGGCACCGGTACAGAAAAGAGTAGTAAGGTCAAAGAAGGAAAATCAGTGCTTATTAAACAAGAAGAGAGAGAAACTGGAGTTGTCAGTGCAAATGTTCTCTCTAGGTAATAAAATAAAAATATTTCTTTTTCTATTATACTATCGTAAATGTTTGATTTTTCTTTTAATTTATGTGATATATATTTTGTATTATTATTATGTAGGTATAAGAATGCATTAGGAGGCATGTGGGTGGTGATTATATTATTATTCTGCTACGTATTGACAGAGACTCTTCGTATTTTAAGTAGTACTTGGTTGAGTGTTTGGACCGATCAAAGTGGGTCCAAAAAACATAGCCCAGCTTTCTACAATCTCATTTACGCAATTCTTTCCTTGGGTCAGGTACTTTCTGTCAAAATTCCCTTCTATTTTATTTTGGAAAAATTACAACATCCTAACTTTTTTGAATATTTTAACAAACCCTTAAGTTTTTAGATTCTCTCTTGTAGTTCCTGTAAAGTAGATATAACTTTTTTTAGAGTTAACACTCCATCCAAATTTTTTTTTTTTTTTTTAACCAAAATTCCTGTCATCAATATAAAAGAAAATTAATGACAGTATTTTGGTCCAAAAAAGAAAACAATTTGGTAGGGGGACAAAAAAATCAGTCCACGTAGAGGGAGTAAAAGAGAGAATCTAAAAAGTAAAGTTAGACATTGTCTTAAAATATTCAGAAGAAAGAGGCATTTTCTGAAAAATTTCCCTTTTATTTCTACACAACACCTTAATTTTACACTTACTAAAAAATCGCAAAAACTGAGCTAACTTATTTCCTTTATTAGGTCCTTGTAACTCTAACAAACTCATACTGGCTAATAATCTCAAGTCTCCAAGCCGCAAAACGACTTCACGACTCGATGCTCAACTCCATCTTGCGGGCCCCAATGGTGTTTTTTCACACAAACCCGCTCGGAAGAATAATCAACCGGTTCGCCAAGGACCTGGGCGATATTGACAGAAACGTGGCGATATATGTGAATTTGTTCCTCGGTCAGATCTCTCAGCTTTTCTCGACTTTTGTGCTGATTGGGATTGTTAGCACGATGTCTCTTTGGGCCATCATGCCGCTTTTGGTCTTGTTTTATGCCGCCTATAGTTATTATCAGGTAGGTGTGTTTAATTTAATAAAAAATAGAGAAATGTAATTTTGAATTGCATTATGCCTAAATTGCAGAAAAGCCCCTGCATTCCTCAAAATTGCAGAAAGGACCCTGTTCTAAATGGAATATAAAAATAAATCCCTACCATTACTTTATTGTTGACGCAATTAATTTACTTTACATTTTTTAACAATTTTGAAGAATGTAGGGGCTTTTTTGCAATTTAAGTATAATGTAGGGGGATTATTTTGTCAAATAATTATTTTCTTAAAAACTCATAATTATTTATTTATTTTTCTTTTTTCAGACAACATCACGGGAAATAAAACGTCTGGACTCAATAACCCGGTCCCCAGTCTACGCGCAATTCAGCGAGGCCCTAAACGGTCTCTCAACAATCCGAGCCTACAAAGCCTACGACCGAATGGCCAGCATCAACGGCCGCTCGATGGACAACAACATTCGCTACACGCTCGTCAACATGAGCGCCAACCGCTGGCTGGCCATTCGGCTCGAGACACTTGGCGGCATCATGATCTGGTTCACCGCCACCTTTGCCGTGTTGCAAAATCAGAATTCCGACGACCAGGCGGCTTTCGCTTCCACGATGGGATTGTTGTTGACCTACACGTTGAATATTACCAATTTGTTTACGGCCGGGCTGAGGCTCGCCAGCCTGGCGGAGAATAGTTTGAACGCTGTTGAAAGGGTGGGGAATTATATCGAAGTGAAGCCTGAGGCGCCACCTGTCATTGAGGGGAGCAGGCCGCCGCCAGCCTGGCCGGCGAAAGGGGTGGTGGAGTTCAGAGAGGTGGTGTTGAGGTACCGGCCTGAGCTGCCCCCGGTTTTGCACGGGATCGGGTTTAGGATTGAGGGGAGCGAGAAGGTGGGAATTGTAGGAAGGACTGGCGCGGGAAAGAGCAGTATGTTGAATGCGCTGTTTAGGATTGTGGAGCCTGAGAGAGGCACGATTTTGGTCGATGGTTGCGATATTTCTAAGTTTGGGCTTTGGGATTTGAGGAAGGTGTTGGGGATTATTCCCCAGTCTCCCGTTCTTTTTTCAGGTATTATTTTTTTCTTCATTTATATATTTTTTTCATTGATCTAATATTTGATTGGTTGTTTATTTGTGTGTAGGATCAATAAGATTCAATCTGGATCCATTTAATGAGCACAATGACATGGATCTATGGGAATCTCTCGAAAGAGCGCATCTCAAAGAAGTCATCAGACGCAACCCTCTCGGTCTAGACGCTGAGGTATCACTCTTTGTATTTTCCAACACTTACTTCCAATTAAACAAACAAACAAATAAATAAATAATTCTTTGACCAGGTGTCAGAAGCAGGAGAGAACTTCAGCGTGGGCCAAAGACAGCTACTCAGTCTCGCGCGAGCCTTATTACGCAGGTCAAAAATATTGGTTCTGGACGAAGCAACAGCAGCCGTTGATGTGAGAACGGACGCTCTGATTCAGAAGACGATCCGTGAGGAGTTCAAGTCCTGCACCATGTTGATTATTGCGCATCGATTGAACACTGTTATTGATTGCGACCGCCTTTTGCTTCTCAGCGCCGGAAAAGTACGTTTTTTTTGGGGGGTTTGCGGATATGAACTTGGAAAATGTGGAATTTAATTTTGTGTGTTTGTGTAGGTGTTGGAGTTCGATTCGCCGGAGAATCTGTTGGCTAATGAAGAGAGTGCTTTCTCACAGATGGTGCAGAGTACTGGTCCTAGCAATGCTGAATATCTAAGGGTAGAATTTTTTTGTTATTATTATTAATAATAATAATAATAATAATAATAATAATAATAATAATAATATTTTTTTATTTTTATCTTATTATTTTTATTGTTATTATTATTACATTTTATTATTATTACTATATCATATTATTATTCTTATTAATATTTTGTTTTATTATTATTATTATTATTATTATTATTATTATTATTATTATTATTTTCTCATATTATAAATATATACAATTTGTTAATTTTTTTTAAATTTAGGGTTTGGTGATTGGAAATGGAGAGGAGAGATCAAAGAGAGAAGAGATGAAAAAGCGGTGGGCCTCAGCAGCACAGTTTGCGCTGACTATGAATTTGTCATCTTCCCAAAACGACCTTCGAAATTTGGAAATTACGGAAGAGTCCAGCATTTTGTATAGAACGAAAGACGCGGTGATAACTCTCCAGAAGGTTCTAGAAGGAGATCACGACACAGAAATCGAGGCGGCTTTGAATCAGTATCAGGTCCCTCCTGATAGGTGGTGGTCTTCTCTTTATAAAGTTGTTGAAGGTAAATAAACATAAATTGAAGTACTAAAATGAATTAATGTTAATTTGAATAAATAAAGTTGAATGTCGGAATAATATTAATTTTATGATTTTTGTGGGTTTGTTTGGAATTTTATTTTTAGGTTTTGCAATGATGAGCAGATTTTCGCAGAATCGTCTCAATCAACATTCGAGTTTTATTTTTGATGAAAAATCCATTGATTGGGACCAAATTGAGATGTAGAATAATAAAGGGCTATATTGAATAATTGCTTTAGGATTGGGAGTATTGTTTTTAAGATTTTATTATTGCTAGTTTTGAATTTGAGGGACAATTTATATTTGTGGAATTACGATTTTGTATTTTTGTTATTTTTTGTAAGGGTTGTTTAAGTTTCCGTACTAGAGTATATTTTCATTTTGTAAAAATAATTTGCTACGATTTTATGTTTTTATATGATAATGCCGAAAATAAATTATTTATATTTTTTCATTTTTCATGTTTAGGCATGATTTGTGTTCTATATAATACATTTTTTATCACAAAGTTTGAAAAGATCTAGGTGCCATAACCCAACTTGATGATTTTGATGTATTCTTTTTTATTTATTTATTTTGTAGATTGCTGCACCTGATGTACTTTTTTATTTTAAAATATTTATTTCAATATTTTAATATTGGATTACGTCTGGATTGATTCAGGATACATTTCAGTATTTTAAAATTATTTGATTTTCAGAAAATTATATTTGGTCCCTAGTTGACAAATTTGGAAAGAAATTGGAACCAGGTTATTGTGAGTTGGGTCAAAATTCAAATATTATCCAGCAATAAATCTGAAGGTAGCCTTAACTTAACTGCAAAAGATGATGAAAATTGAATCTGAAAACATTATTTTATTCAAATAAAAAGACTAATTGATGGCTTAATGTTCTAATTTCTTAATTTTGGGAGGGTAACAGCATGAAAGTGTGAAGTTTGTCAAATCAAGAAGAGATGAAGAGGACCATGTATTTGAGTTTCCTTTATCGGTTGGCACTTTTGTACATTAGTCCTTGTACTTATGTATGCTATCTTTTATAATTGGCTCCCTACTATATATCATATTTCTTATTGTTCTATTGTAATATTTCTTTGCCTATTGTTATATTTCTCAAATATAATTCCCAACCATAATGAAAGAATAAAATATGTAATTTTTTTAATATTATTTATTAAAGTCTATAACCAAACTGAACTGAGATGAATTTGTATAAATCATATTTAGTAAGTAAAAAATATAACAAAAAAATAAAATTAACTATAAGATATATTTGGCTTAAATTGTTTATAATATCATTACATAATAAATTGGAGTTTTAGACTACAAGACGAGGAGACAAACATAGTTTAATGAATTAAAGTCGATGGGCCCGATTGGCAAAAAAATTAAAGTCTATGAGTCCTAAAAGCATATTATTCCACTTTCCAGGACAGATGTACAAATATAATTATTTCCAACCAACCCCTCATATTTCTCTATTATTACAGTCTAGTACAACTATCCAGATACCAACTCAATTTGTACACACACAGCAATAATTAATCATCCCGAAAAAAGCCCCCTTCTTTCCTTCACCTCTTCGTTTCTCCTCTCTCTCTATCCTCCGATTTTTCTCAACTAAATCTCAGATTCTCTCCAAACCCCTCTCGATTCATCCATCCTCAATCAATTTCGCGATCCTTTTCAATCAATCTAGGGTTGTTTTCTGCGAGGATCTTATTGAAAGCGCAGATCTGATTGAGAGAAAGGGAAAGATGTTCTGGCGCATGACTGGGCTCTCTGCGGCTTCGCCGGTGAGTTCTTGATTTGGTTTTGGTATTTTTTTTTGAGTAATGGTGATTTGTTTGTGTTAATTGTGATGTTGGGTTTGGTTGTTTGAATGGTATTGAGCTTCAGGTGTTTAATTTTGTTGGTGCAAAACAGTTTAGCGCGAGCTTAATTTCTACTAATATATGATGGCTTTATTATTATTTTCTTGTATACTGTTATTTTAGATATTGTAAATATGTGGATATGGAAGGTCAAAATCTTAAGTATTGTTTTTACTAAGTTAAGAACTTTATTAATTGATACTGATATAATGCTATCAGAGGAAAAAGAAAAATGTTTCTTTTGGTATAAATATATGATATGGAGATATTTGAAATGGGTTTAATTTTGGCGCGATTATCTTAACGTAGCATTTATTGAAATTTGAATTTCTTTAATTATTGCAACTAAGGGAGTAAATATGAAACTAATTGCAAATATATATTTGAGATTTTTTCTGAAGGATATGCTTTTAATAAATGCCATTAATTTTGGTTTGGCTTATGTAAATCACATTTAAAGCATCCTCTTTTGGAATTAATTTTATAAATAATCAAACTTATTTTCGAAGCACAAAAAAGTTTCTATTGAAATAATCAAACTTTCGGAAAGCAAAATGGAAAATTTCTTCCTCTCTCTTATTACTTGGAAGGTTGTGTAGTTGTATTTTTATTTAATGAAATTGATTTAGGTCAAATGTTCAATTTGGTCCATTTTACTGTCTTTTTATGAAACTAGCTCTTTTGATACTTAATCTTAATTTTTTTTATTTATTAATTTTAGGTGGATGCAATTTTGGACAAGGAAAATTACACGCTTGGCGATCTTCTTGATGAAGATGAAATAATTCAAGAATGCAAAGCATTAAATACCCGCTTAATCAACTTGTAAAATAAAATTCCTTAATTTTTCTAATAATTTAATTGATTTTCTACTAATTTACTTATATTTATTAACTATTATATTTTGTGAAATTCAGTTTGAGAGATAAGGCTCAAGTCGAGCAATTACTCCGATTTATTGTTGAAGAATCCCATGAAGATGCTGAAAAGAATCGGGTTTTTAAGTAAGAAATATTTAGATTTTACGAATTTTAAAAATTAAAATTTGGGATTTTTTTTTTTTATTTGGTTCGATTCTTTGTAGGTTTCCTTTTATAGCATGTGAGATATTTACATGTGAAGTTGATATAATTTTACGAACTTTGGTCGAAGATGAAGAGGCAAGTATATATTTTTAAATTTTAATTTTAGGATATAATCAAATCATTTATTATATTATTAACTCTTAAATAAATATATATATTTTCTATAATTTTAATGTGCAGCTCATGAATTTGCTTTTCTCCTTTTTGAAACCTGACCGACCACATACACCATTATTAGCCGGCTATTTTAGCAAGGTAAAATAAAAATCTAAATTAAGTTCGATTATAAATCAATTTAAGTAAATTTCATCAGAAAATTGAGCATAAATAAATAAATATTTATTTTTCTTAACTAGGTTGTGATATGTTTGATGCTACGGAAGGCCCTCCCACTCATAAACTATGTTCAGGTTTTAAATCTCAGTCTTGTTCTCACATTATTTTTGCATTAATTATTTAATCTTATCTTATATTACATTAATAACATAATCTAAATATATTAACACAGGCTCATCCAGAAATAATAAGTCAACTCGTCGACCTAATCGGCATTACTTCCATTATGGAGGTAATATTAATCTCCTTTCTTATTTATTTCCCAATTCTTTTCCTTGAACTAATTTCCCAAAATACAAATTAAATTAAATTAATTGATTTATTTAAACAGGTTTTGGTGAGATTAATAGGAGCAGACGAAACGATGTACTCCAATCACGCGGAGTCAATGCAGTGGTTGGAACAGACCGACGTGCTTGAAATGATTGTCGATAAATTCAGCTCATCTGTACGTTTTTATCATTATTAATATACTTTTTTATTTTCTTTCTTACGGGGGCATTTACGTAATTTCATTTTGTAATGAATTTATTGTTGTTTTGATAGAATTCTCCTGAAGTGCACACAAATGCGGCAGAGATACTCTGTGCGATCACCCGATACGCCCCGCCTGCCCTCGCTTCCAAAATCTGCAGCCCTAAGTAAAACTCTTACCCTAATTTATCAAAATTCAAAAAATTCCAAATTTTTGTTTGTTTTTCTCAATGGTTTTGCTTTCAAAACCGTGCAACCCAAAGTACCCTCTAAAACAGACCCTAATCCCCCCCCCCCCCCCCCCCCAAAAGGGATTATTTTATTTCATTATTTCTCTCAACATTTCGCTTTGAAAACCGTGCAGCCCTAAGTACCCCCCAGACAAGCTCTAATTTTAAAAAAAAATTCAATTATTTTATTCATCTCTCGCAACATTTGCTTTGAAATCCGTGCATCCCCGAGCACTCTCCCTCAAACAAACCCTACCCCCCTCAAAAAAAGTCACACCCGATTGAAAAATGTCTAAAAAAAGAGAAAATCAGGCTCCTGCAACCATTTTATTTTAGGGAAATGGAAAATCACGACGGGGTACTGTAGTGACCCTGTAACGACGGATTGAAATTATATACTGTTTTCTCGCGTTTCTATATACGCTATATACTGTTTTCATTTTTTAAAATATGTACTATTTACCGAATGAATTTTTATATACCGTTTGTTTTCAGTTTATATGTTTTTATATAGTGTTTTCATTTTTTGAAATATATACTGTTTTACCGAATGAATTTTTTATATACTGTTTGTTTTCAGTTTATATGTTTTTTTTCAGTTTTTATATACCGTCGCTACAGGGTCACTACAGTACCGTCGCGCAGTATCACTCCTTTTATTTTATTACTTTCTAAACTGCTTTGAAACCCGTGCAGTTTCGTGGGGAAGCTGTTCGAGCAGGCGCTGGAGCCGGCCCGGCCGAGGTCCGTGCTGGTGCAGGCTCTCACCGTGTGCATCTCTCTCCTCGACCCGAAGCGGCTCGTCTCCTCGTCGTACCAGCTGGCGTACCGCAGCCAGCTCAGCCACGGCACTCTCGTCACCGCCAGCCCCGACACCGTCACCGGCATGCTCTCCAACCTAGGTAATTCAAAAAGCATCTGTGTTTAACCCAGTGAGCTTCTTTTTTCTGAGAAAGCTCGTGTTTTTAGCTTGCTATTTTGGAAAAAGTAGTGAATTTTTGGAATGTGAAGAAGAAACCCTAATTTTAACTTTAAGACATGGTAGTCTAGTCACTGACGGTCCTGACATGGTCAACGGCATGCTGGCAAACCTAGATGATTAATAAAAAAAACATCTAGTTTTCTCTTGGGAACTTTGTCGGAAAACCCCTGACTTTTGGAATATTCGACGAAAGCCCTTGTCGAGGTCAAAGTAATTGATAGGTATAATGGATAAATCATATGTAAGCACATTTTGCATACCGAAAGTTATTAAAACTAGGTTATATTTAAAAAAAAATCCTGTCACGCCAGTCCTGACATCGTCGACAGCATGTTGGAAAACTTGGGTACTTTTTATTATTTTTATTTTTTTGTTTTTGACTTAGTTCCCTTTTCTTTTTAAATATGAAAAGTTCCCTTTTCTTTTTAAGTATGGTGTAAATTTGAAAAATAAATAAATAGGTTTTCTATAAGTATGAAAAAATATAAGGATTCTTGGAGAAGTTCCCTTTTTTTCTTTAAGAGTCGAATTTTATAGTATTTTTATATTTTATCATAATGTACTTTTTAATTACAGGTGAATTATTAAAACTGTTGGATATTTCTTCATCTGAAACCGCATTGGACACAACATACGGAACCTTACAGCCTCCTCTCGGTAAACACCGTTTAAAGGTAATAAATTTAGTTAACCATTTTGCGAAATAGCCCTCCATGTTTAGAATATTTATTTTTTTATAAATATTGATTATGCTAATTTGATTTTTTTATCTTTACAGATTGTGGAGTTTATTTCTGTTTTGCTATCAATCGGTAGTGAAGCTGCTGAAGCTCAGCTCATAAAACTCGGCGCTCTAAAACGATCTATTGATTTATTTTTTGAGTAAGTTACATAATATTTATTTAATTAAATTTTTTATTATTATTATTATTTTTATCTTAAAATTGATCTTAAAACATGTTAATTGACTTATTTCTCCAGTAAGTTATATAATCTTTAGTTAATTATAGGTTATATAATTTGATATTACATTTGATTATTATTATTATTATTATTATTTTTTTAAATTTTGAAGGTATCCATATAATAATTTCTTGCACCATCATGTGGAGAATATAATAAACTCTTGCTTGGAGAGCAAGCAAGAACCGCTCATTCAACACTTACTAAACGAATGTAACCTCGTTACCAAAATTCTTGAGACGGAAAAAAACCCTAATTTATCGACAGACTCTTCAAAGGTAAAAAATGAATTCATTTCGCAACATTATCTCTACATTTTAACGTTATGTTAATGTTTATGACTTTATAAACATGTGCATTATTTTTTATTTATTTGAATTTATTTACAGCCTACTGTGCCAAAAGAAGGAAAAACCCCTCCGAAAATTGGAAATGGCGGCCATATAACACGTATTTCTAACAAACTTATACAGCTGGCAAATACCAACTCAACCATACAGACTTACTTACAGGTCCATTTTTTATTTCCGCTCCGTTCTTTCCTTCTTTTTATTATATTATTCAATTTGTGCTGTAATATTATTTTTTTTTTATATAACAGGAAAATAATGAATGGGCTGAGTGGCAGAAAGACGTTTTGGCGAAACGCAATGCTCTAGAGAATGTCTATCAGTGGGCTTGCGGGTTTGTATTCTTTAATTTGTTTGTGCAATTTTTGCAATTCAGTCCCTAAAGTTTATCATATTTTGAAGAAACCCCTTTTGGAAATCCATGATATAGTATTATTCTTTAGTTATTTGTCCAATTTTCGCAACGGAATCCCTCTTTAAGTTTCGACATATTTCCAAAAAAAACTCTTTCGATATTCATGATATAATATGATTCTTTAATCATTCATCCAATTTTCGCAATAAAGTCCCTCAAATTCATCGTATTTTCAAAAAAGCCCTTTTGAAATTCATTACAGAATAACAATATGATTAAATTAAATTAATTAATTAATGAATAAAAACAGGAGGCCGACGTCTCTGCACGATAGAGGGAGAGAGAGTGATGAAGAGGATTTTAGAGACAGAGACTATGACGTGGCGGCTTTGGCCAATAATCTCAGCCAGGCGTTTCGTTACGGCATTTATAATGATAATAATGATGATGAGGTCTTTTTTGCATCAAATATTCTAAATTTTATTTTATTTTTTGTTTTTGTTTGTGTTTTTGATTTTTTAATGTGATTTTTGGTTTTGGATAACTGCAGGCCCAAGCGACGGTTGAACGAGACGATGAGGTATATTATTAAAATAGTAATAATATATTGACATAAATTATTAAATATTATTATAATAATGAAGTGATTTTTATTTATTATTATTAATAATTGTAATAATTTATAGGATGTATATTTTGATGATGAATCGGCAGAAGTAGTTATCTCCTCTCTCCGTTTAGGGGATGACCAAGACAGGTAAAAATCAAAATACATTTTGTATTTCATTTTTTTCCAACAAAAAAAATTATAATATATTAATTATTATTATTCTAACAATAAATTGTTCAATAAACAGTTCGTCTCTCTTCACAAACTCAAACTGGTTTGCATTTGAGGAAAACTCCGACCCTTCATCTTCCCCTAACACTGACGATAAAATCGAAGAAAAACTCATGCTTGATGAACAAAACCCTAACCCTAATTCTGAAGAAGAAGAGGAAGAAGAGGGGCCCACAATTACTCTGGGCAACGGTCCTGTCGAGCCTGAACTGACAGGTGGCAGTTCTGATGAGAAGAAACTGGAGGCTCCAGTTGGAGAAGATACTGGAGAGAAGGAAACTGTGGAGGACAAAGAGGTGGTAATGGAGACTCCAGTAGGTGAAACTACTGGAGTTGTTTCTACTGAGGTGGAAAAAGAGGTAGTAATGGAGGCTCCAGTTGGAGTTGTTGCTACTGAGGTGGAAAAAGAGGTAATTGAGACTCCAGTTGTTGAAACTACTGGAGTTGGTTCTACTGAGGTGGAAAAAGAGGTAATGGAGACTCCAGTTGTTGAAACTACTGAGGTGAAAAAGGAAGAGGTAATTGAGGCTCCAGTTGTTGAAACTACTGAGGTGGATAAAGAGGTAATGGAGACTCCAGTTGTTTCTACTGAGGCGAAAAAAGAGGAGAAAATGGAGACTCCAGTTACTGAAATTACTGGAGAGGTTTCTACTGAGGTGGAAAAAGAGGAGAAAATGGAGACGTCAGTTGCCGAAACTACTGGAGAGGAGAAAAAAGAGGAAGGTGAAAATGAGGGTAAGTGAAGTGAAATTAGGGCGGGGGAATTCTGATTAGAATTCAGGTCTTGACTGGATCTGGATGGCATATTGGTAATTTGTTGTAAAATTTGGGGCTAATTTGTAATTTTGCCGTCCAGAAACGAGTGCTCAGATGGGTAAAAAGGGGAATATAAAAATTGTATTCAGAAAAGTTGTATGTTGCTTTGGGAATTTTTCTTAATATTTTGTTCTTATTTTTTTTTTTACCTTTTTTTGTTAATTTTAGAAATTGGTTGGTGTCGGTGTTGGGTTTGTTCATTATTAATGTTAAAATGTTATTCTATCTTTGTAATTTATATATCAAATTTGGATAAATAATGTTAATCTTGGTAGGTCTATATTTTTCATGATACACTAAACCCTAATAAGTTATGTGTTGTTAATTGTTATTGTATTTTTTTTAACATTTGTTTTTCTTTTTTAATTTTGATTGTTGCAATATTTTGAGTTTCACTTTTTTTAACTCTTTTGCTAATTGATTATAATGCTTAATTAATGTGTCATTGTTAAAATAGGTAATTTACATTAACAGGAAAATTATATGCTTCCTAATGGGAAAAATGAACGGTTGTAATTTATGGTAACTCAATCATAGAACTCTTGCATTAACAGTCTAAAGATGATTATTTGAGTATCATTATGCACATTATGCAGTATGTTAACTTTTTGAGTATCAAGATGTTTTAGTATATTCTACAGTGAATACTGAAAACATATAACATTTCTACTATGCGGAGATTTTAATTTGGGTACATTTTCAGACTTAAACCAAATCTGATTGATTTTAAAACAAGAAGAGAATGACAATTACAATTGGAAAATCAATTCATTAATATTATCCATAGTTACAAAACAATCTTTCCAAAACTCACAACAGATCTGTTTATTTGATACAAATTTAAATAAAAATATTACATAAACGTAAGTTTTACACGGAAAAGTAAAAAAAATATGTCACTCTATATAATCTCTACTTGGTAATGCATGGATAGTTAAATATTAAAACACCATGCTAATTAACTCTCCAATAAACAAACCGTCTTGTAGAAATAACGGTTTATTAACAGCAACACCACCATCTTCTCTGAAAATTAAAATAATTCAAACAAAATATTAAAAAATGACATAAATTTAATTAAAAATTATACACATGTAAATGCAAAACATTAAAAGATATAAGAAAAAGAAGAGTTACAGGTTTTTCAGGATACTGATAATTCTGATCGGGTTTTAAGCCGCCGGAATTATGCTGCATTGTTTGAGGGACATTGGCGGGGTTATTTGTAGTTTTCTTATCTTCGCGGGCTTTTTGGAAAATTACGGTGAATCCTTCTGCTGATGCCGGATTCGACACGTCCCATTCTCCGAATTTCGGCAATGGACGACCTTTGTCTTGCTGAATTAAAAATAAAAAAAATAGATAAAAAATGAATATCAATGCACTATTTAAATGATGAAATAATGTTGAAGATTTCAATATATTCGAATAAAAATGGTTCATCTCAAAGAAGAAAAAAAAAGAAAAAAAAAATTTACATTTAAATCAAATAGGATACGAACAATTAATATTGCCCAAATTTCCGTCTTTTGATTAATTAAACATTACACAAAAAATTATAAATGAAAAAAGAATTCCATTTCACAATATCTCCATGCCTGCTAAAATAAATGTTAAATATAATTTCACACAAAAAATCTCCAAAAAAAAGTGAAAGCGAGAAAACTTACCGCTGCCATGATCCTTGATTAGATGTGTAAATGAAGAGAAATGAATAAACTCCTAATATTTCGTAAAATCGAATTGAATTTCGATTTGTGTAAAAGCTAAAATAGCAAAAGAAAGAGAAGAAATAGAGAAATATAAAGGGAAAAATGGGGGACTAATTTCAGTTTCCTTCCCGCGTTTTTCACCACACAAATGAAACCATTTCCATTGTCAAATATTTATTGTGTGTCCAATCGTCTAACGAATCACTTAATTAACATTTATGACTCGTTACATTGTTTACAATGAAATTGCTTCTGTCTCTCTCCCGCGTTTCCAACGATAACAGAAACCAAGTTTTTGTTGTGAAGAAAAGTATATCAAAATGTATAACGAGTCATTTTATTCATCATTTCGACTCACTACATTATTTCAAACTCCAGACGAGTCATAGAGATTCAAGTATATTTGCATAACAAGCGTTTCTCCTCCAACTACCATTTTACATCCTCTTCTGTATTTTTATTAACGGAGATGTTCATTAGTTATTTTAAGCTATGTTTATTAGAGAATGGACACTCCGTTTTTTATGAGAATTGGAGGAGATTTGGATAAAGGCGGTGAATATATTAAAAGTTACTTTTTTTTAGTAATTTTCTGTAACGATCAAAAAGAATATAATGACAAAAATATGTGACATGACTTGTAAAAATTATTCTAAAAGATATATTTTTGCATTAAAAATATATTAAAAATTTATCATAAAGTGTTCTTTACAGAACTGAATTTTTTCCCCGAAAATATGTATTTTTTTTTTTCGAAAATACGTATTATGAAAAAATATGTATTATTAGTTTAGAATTAAAAATATACATTCTAGCGTACAATTAGTTTTCTCTTGTTGAGGTAAAAAAGTGAGTTACAATTGTTATAAAAGAAGAAGAAAATATATTGTAGTTTAAAATAAACATGTGATCTGGAAAGAAAGATTTAGTAATTAAAATGAGATTTGTTAATTACTTACAACTAATAATAAATAACCACATCAAGATAAGTTAATGATAAAGGTAGACTTCATTTAATTTCTTATTTTTCATTAAATACTCTTGTATAATGTTTGCATTGACATATATGTATATTGCATGAGATGTATAATTAGAAGTCACAAAATAAATGATTCCATCCAAATCTATCTTATAATTTAACATTAATTATTGAATTACCTTCTCCGGTACATCAAGTAAAATGATTATCAGTTATATTGCTGTGAACAAAATATATACCAAATAAATTATAACAGCTAATGGAACCAAATAAATGGACGTCTCTAGTTTGGTGGGAACAGGAGAAGACATGAACCTAAGGAAATTCACTTGAATCACTTCACTCGTGCTTCCTCCCCTTATTACACCCTTTCTCTCTCTCTCTCTCTCTCTCTCTCTCTCTCTTGCTTTCTCTCTCATATACAAATCCTTCTCAAGGTGTTTCTTTGATCGCCATTAATGGAGGAGGTGGAGCAGCTCTTGCATGACGTGTTAGAACCAGAAAAAAGAGAGGATGCACTGTTTCATCTCTCTAGGGTCTCTTTTTCTCTATCTTGTCCTTTAGTTCCTTCTGAATCCTATTTATGGAGATTTTTATCTAATTATTATCACTGATTTGCTCTCCAATATTGATTTGAAAATGTGATTTCTTTGGTGCAAGTGGCAAGTGCAAGAGATAACAAGTCATATAATAGAATAGGAAACTGTATTTTACGTATTTTTTTATCAAAATAAAAGATAATTAATTATTGCAACTGCCCTTAGAAAGACGTCCAACGTCATTCCGAAGAAACAGTGAAAAAGCCAGAGAAGTTCCATATTTTTGAAGCTTAAAAAGCCAGAAATATTTCATATAAACTTATTTGAATATATACCTTGCATTTTAAATACATAAATATATTTATTTAAGGGTCGAAATTTTTTTTACGATCTGTATGGTCTGTACCAACGGTCATATCGCCAACGACTAAAAATCTTGTCCATAAGGAAATTAGTTTTCGAGATAAGTGTATAATTCAGGAAATTAATTTAAATAAGAATGTAAATCATATAACTCTCTCCAAATTAGGATCCAATTAAATTTAACCATTTATCTGCCTTTGATACCTCATACAAGTAGTTTAATAAATCTATATAATTTGAATTCCGTATACCGCAATATTTGTTTTCGATTACTTCGCAACAAAATAACGGATCAAAACAGTAATATTTCTAATTTTTTTTCAGAGGAGGCAAAGCATACCAGATTTGGCTTTCATACTGTGGCACACTCCCTGCATTATCACACTTCTTATTCAGGTATAAATTTACATAAACATGTTTCCTTTTTTTGCATTTTTGCATAAAAAATATATAATCTGATGTATTAACACGAAAAATATACGAAATAAGGAAATGTATCTAACATTTGTTGATTGGATTTCTGTGTTTTTTTATCATTTTACTTTGCAGGAGATAATTAGGGTGTATCCTTTTTTGTCACCTCCGACTCTTTCGTCACGCGACTCGACTCGAGTTTGCTATTCTCTTTGCCTTTTTCAGGTTCTCTTAATTTCTTTCTCTATTTATTTGATCTTTATAAGAAATCAATATCTCTTATTCTTTGATTGTATCCTATGTTGTTGCATTTTACTAGTTGCTATATATATACAGATTTTTTTAAAAGAATATAAATGATTGAGTTCAAATTATGAATTTTGCACTAAGTTTAATATTAACTCTAAACACTAAACTAGTCAATGTGAAAATTCACACTATATAGGAGAAAAAACATAATTGCCTAACTTTAGAATAAAAGCACACACATAAAAGTTGGAAAATGTTTGATAAAAAAAGAAGTAGGAGAAGATTAATTCAAAGTTGAACAATAAATTTCCATTCCTGCCTCATAAATCTCTGCCCTCCAATGATACGACGACACGCCATCATGTCGGTAGAATGGTTTTGGAAAACCATGGGCTATGTACCTTGACTCGACGGGTTTCTCGACAGTGTAAAAAACTACCCAAATAAACCACGACTAAATCCGTGGTTTATTTGAGCGGTTTTGAGACATTAATTAATGGTGTATATATATATATATATATATATATATATATATATATATATATATATATATATATATATATATATATATATCTTACTTTCTACTTTTGAGGGTGTGCTTCCTAGTTTTGGAGAGAGGCCAGAGTGAGAGGAGCAGGGCTTGGAAGGATCAGTGCTTTCCAAGCCTTGCTCCCCCAAAAAAATTGGGGCCATAAAAGCCAGAAGGAAGTGGATCAGGCTTGAATCTCTTTATTCTTGATCCTCTCCAGAGTAAAACTAGGAAGCATCACCTCCTAAGAGCGACAGTAGCCATGCCTAATTTGGTAAAGAGGTCAAGATTTACAATATAAATGTGGCGCTTGATCGGTCGTAGCCTTTGGATACAACCATAAAGTCAAATATCTACAAATCAATGAATCATGCGTAATTAAGCCGGAATGATGGATCTTGTGCTTCTCGCCACCATCACATTGTCCTTAATTGGTGTTTGGAATTAAGGAGCTCCCTCGAAGCTTCCAAATCTCTATCTCTCTGTAGATAGTTGAAGTTCTTGTTGTTGTTTTTGTTGTGGTTGTTGTTGTGTTGTTGTTATTATTGTTTTTTGTTTAGTATGACCGTTGTTCTATAAAGGGTCTTTCGGTGTTGTTTGTGAACGAGACTTCGAATAATAAAAATATTTAGACTATTTTGTGCTTAAGTTGTTCTCAATTGATTGCTTACACGGGAAATTATCAATTTGAGGAATTAATTGATTGGAAAATTCGACTTTTAGGAAAGAAAAATATTTTTTTCATTTGAAAAAGTTACAGGAGTGTCATAAACTCTCCATATATTTAATGACAATGGAGATTGTTTTAGTTGGATTAATGCTCTCATTAATGAGTTTATCAGATCAAATCCATGGTTAGTGATCATATGAGAAATTAAAAGCTAGTCAAATTGTATATCTTTCATAGGACCAATTTATTCATTTTGGAATAATGTAACATTATTATTTACGAGAAACTTTCCTTCATATTAATTACCCTAGAAATTATCAACATTACTTCTCCTTTTGAAGTGTACCATTAGTATCATAATGCAAACTCAAAATAAATGAATTAAGGTAGATTTGTTTTCTTATTATTGAGATTTTTTTTCTATTTTAATTTTGTAGATCATAGCCTCCGAGCCAAGTCTCCGAACCAAGTTCCTCCAAGGTTTTATAAGCTTACATATGGATCCAACTAATCTTTTTTTATTTTTTTCCATATCATATTGTTAACTCTAATATTCTTGATTTGTGAAGCTTTTTCTTTGTTATAAAAGATAATTAATTACCACATTGTTTTTCCTTCAGCAAATATTCCTTCGTACATTTACCCTCTTTTCGAAAATACGACCAAATCTGTGCCCTTTGATCATTTGAGGATCACAAGCTTGGGTGTTATTGGTGCTCTTATCAGGGTAATTACAAAATATTACAATTTTTTTGTATTTCAGTTTTTCTTTGACATGAAATATTTTATGCACATCTATTTGCTATTTTCTTAACTTCTTAATTTCTTTTTTTTTAGGATAATACAGACGTCGAGGTTATATTATACCTTCTTCAAATTGAAATTGTACCGTTGTGCTTGCGTATCATCGAGACTGGGAACCTACTTACAAAAACAGTATAAATGATATAATTATAATTTATAATCCTTAAATAATTTAATTACTAACATGCTTTTCACCCTTTACTTTTACCATCTTCAGTATACCTCTATTCTAAACCCTAAGATAAATACATAAAGACATGCAAAACTCTTTTATATCTAAACCCTAACACTAACTAGCTACAATTTTTCGTACTAATCAACTCCTATTTTTTGTTTTTGTTTTTTTGTTTAATAGATGTCAACTGTCATAATTGAGAAAATTTTGTACACTGAAGTCGGTCTGAAATATATTTGTTCAACGCCAGAACGTTTCTA
Organism: Juncus effusus; assembly: GCA_027726005.1. Lineage (NCBI taxonomy): Eukaryota > Viridiplantae > Streptophyta > Magnoliopsida > Poales > Juncaceae > Juncus > Juncus effusus. The sequence continues at coordinate 6,335,395 of CM050891.1, read as the reverse complement.
TGCCGTTAGTAAGGTGCTGGCATCAATGGTCATGACTAATTCTGGCGAAGAAGAACAACGCCCCTCCTTACACCTTTTGAAGCACATCATCCTTTGTTTCCATAGATTCACCTCACATCAAAGGTATAATTACTATATTCTTTTATATATGTACATATGATATTTTAATTGTTATTTAAATTTATTTGTTATTTAAATTTATTTGTTTTTTGAGTATTTTGTAGGGCAAATGAGGGTCTAAAATTTGTGTTGCCTGATGCATTAAAAAATGGAACATTTGATAGATTACTCAAGGCAAGTTCTTTTAATCTATTAATGTTTCAAGATGTGAACATAAAAAAAATGTTTCAAGATATGTATGATCTAAATAAGTTATTATAATGCAAATTTGTAATAATAATTCAAAATCTCATAAGTTATTATAATGTTTTCTTTTTGTAACATGAGTTTATATATATATATATATATATATATATATATATATATATATATATATATATATATATATATATAGGCAACTTCATGTATAAGTTTCCTATAATAATATATGTTTTAGTAAAATATAACTAATAATGTGTATAATTTTTTTTCAGAATGAAATACTAACAAAGAAGATCCTTGAGCAACTCCTTCACACTACAAGTGAAGAATACAGAGAATATCAATTATTTCCTGAGAATAATTTCGGTGTGCTTATTAAATGAGGGCATCTAATAAATGTAACTATGAAATGTATATTGCATAAGGAGAGGAGAGAACTTTCTTTAATCTCATGAACAACAATAAATTAAATAAAATAATAAGCTATATCCTTTCCATTTATGCCTTGATATGCTCATTAATGATTTTAAACATACTCATATCAACATTGTTCAAATGATTATACACATCTCCTCTATCCAATATTTGTCCAACAAAAAAATAAACATAATACTGGAGTCTCCAGTGATTTGATACTGTAGAGAAGAAAGCACAGTAAAAATGGTAACGGCTTTTTTCTCCTTTGGATGCTACTTTCACGCACAGGTTTTACGGAAACTCACAACGGCTTCACATGATCCGTGTCCCAAGTTTAGTAACGGTCTGACGTGGCATCACTCTCTTCTTACACCTGGAAACCAATTCTTTAAAACACTATCTGAACATGGTCTAAACCTTATGTAAGCAAAGATTATGGGACCCACATAATAGTGTACCGTACACCGCGTGTATATACCATTTCTTGTAGGAGAATACAATCTCTCGTTTATTCTTACGCACCAGAAAAGTTCACGATTAATATACAGTAATCCACCGTGTCTAGTATAATTAATTAACAATTTGCCATGCAACTAGAGAAGATATATAAGTAAATAATGTGAGTTATGGTAAGGGTGATAGAAATGGGAATATAAATACTGATGAGGGATTCTGTACTTAATATAGTCTGAACTTCCTCTTTCTCTCTTTCTCTTTCTCTCTTCGTTCTGCCTCGCTGAAACTTGAATGTCGCCGGCGATGAGCATGCAGATGGACGATCAGACGGCGGAAAGGCCTCCTCAGCCGCCGGAGAAGCCGGTGGAGGTGTTGTTGAGCGAGGTGTTGGATCCTCAGAAGAGGGAGGAGGCGCTGCATCATCTCTCCGAGGTTGTTTCATATCCCCCAATCTCTTCTTTCCGATTTTGTTTTTCCTTTTTGTTGTTTCTGCATGAATTATGTTTTGTTTTAGCGAAATTGGATATTTTTTATGAGGTTTAGTCAAAAAAATTTGATTTAGTGAAGTGCATGCATGGATGAGACTAATAAAGAGGGGAAAATTTCTGCTTATGATATAAACTTGTGCATAATATATTGATAAATTCATACACTATAAAATAATGAAATTTTTTTGAAGAAAGTATACCAAAGTAAATTATTTTAACCATTTTTGCTTTTTTATGCAGAGGAGACATTCTGTACCAGATTTTGCTCTGTTAATATGGTACACCCCTTGCATTATCTCATTAATCCTCCAGGTAAATTAATGCAATAAATGCATAATAAAGTTTTTCACCTAAAAGAATTTTCATACAAAATATAAATTGTATCTTATTTTATTTTATTTTATCTTTTCAGGAGATAATTAGAATATATCCATTTATTGGTCATCCAGATTATGCTATCCCTCAATGCGATTTATATAGAGTTTGTAGCGCTCTTTCTCTTCTTCAGGTCTCAAAATTCAAAAAATAAAATAAAATTATCCCTTAATTTTGCTTGTATTCATTTATTTAATCATAAGTTATTTATCTCTTGTTTTTATTTTCAGGTTGTGGCTGCTGATACTCGCGTGAGGTCCAATTTCCTTAAAGGTACATAAATTAACAAACCTTACTAACATTTTTATGTTGACATTATATTCAAAGAATTAAATATTAATAAATACTATTACTAAAGTTGATTATAATTTATATAGCTAATATACCTCAGTACCTATATCCATTCATGCTTGCTGAAATAAAATCGAGGAACTTTGAATATCTGAGACTAACTTCTTTAGGTGTTATTGGTTATCTTATCAGGGTAATTAATTTAATTCTTATATAATATCTTTTATTCAAAATATTAATTAATAATTATAATTTAAATACTTATTTATTTAACTTTAGGACGTGGATATGGAGGTAATATTATTTCTCATTCAATCAGAAATAGTCCCAGCTTGTTTACGCTCCATGGACGTTGGATCCGAATTATCCAAAACTGTATGATTCATTTTAATTTATTAATTTAAATTGCAATTTAACTCTTATTATCCAGAACTATTTTTCTTATTTCTTCCCTATTTTTCTATCCAGGCAGCAACACTGATAATGCAAAAGATTTTAAGTACTGAATTTGGGCTGAGTTACATATGTGACAAAGCTGACAGATTCTGTGCGGTGAACAAAATGTTGGCTTCCATGGTGACGTCTACTGAGGATGATAAACTTAGTGCACGACTTTTAAAGCATGTCGTTTCATGTTATCTTTTGGTCTCCAACCATCCTAGGTTTTTAACTGTGTTTTTTTTTATGTTTTATGTGATTTAAAATTTGTTTTTAGTTGTGATGTTTTATAAGTTGAAGTGTATTTTTGTTGTGCAGAGTAGCTGAGTGTTTGTATGAAGCATTGCCTGATCTAATGAAAGATGGAACTATTCATCGAATATTTCAGGTTGATTTTTATTATTACAGTATGTCCAATATAATTAATTAAATCGATTATAAAAAAAAACTTTAGCAACATATATATATATATATATATATATATATATATATATATATATATATATATTATCATATTAAGTATATTTTTCTTACTGTATATATTTTGCAGGATGATTCTCAAGCAACAGAAGCACTCCAAGAGCTATTATGGAATATAAAAGGACGTTATTGCGCTAATGGAAAAGGAAAAGATAAAGTAAAAATGTAAAAAATAAGGGGCTATTTGCAATTAATATTAGCTTAGAGGACCCATTTATATAATGAAATTTGACTTTGGTTTTATGAAAATAAATAGATAATGTATATTATGGGGGTGAAGGCCTTTCTTAATTATATTAAAAAAAACTCATGTTTTTTTTGGAGTTTCTTGGTGCAAATTCTGTCAATAGTACATAATATCATTTGTATGAAGTAACATCAATGCTAAAATTAGAGTTAAAAATAATAAAAACATTTAAGAGTGTAAAATTCATTTGAAATGTTGCTCTGTTTTCCTTTCACATCATGATTCATGTTTCCTCACAATAAGAATAATAACACGTTCGACAAACAACATTTCGAAAAGTATAAAAGAAACATGTTTCAAGATAAAGATATTTCCACGAGAAGCAATAATTTAACTCCATTAATACACAATTCTTCAACTATTTCCTCCAATTAATCCAACACATCACTTTTCCCCGTAAAAAAACATTATTAACATCATCAAATCACAAATCATCCATCATTCATTCACATCCATCCACCCAACAAAACCAAGTTAGAAAGAACAAAGAGAAAAACAACCAAAAGAAGGCCATGCAAACAAACAAACAAACAAACAAACCCTATTTGATTGATTGATTCATTCATCGCCTTCTCTAATATTGGGCAAACTAAGTGCCAAGTCAGCAAACCCTAACTCTCTCTCACTACTCCCAAAACTCTCCCTCTCTCTCTCCCTCACATACGCATCATGCAATTGCAAACTATACTCCAAATGCCACAAAACATCACTCATACTCGGCCGGCCCCGCCCATCATCCGCCAAACACTTCTCCGCAATTTCCGCAAACTTTTTCAGGGACTCAAGTGAATAATCGCCTTTCAGTCTCTTATCCACGATTGACTCAATCGCCCTCTGCCTCTGCCACCTCAGCGCCCACTCCGCCAGGTTAATTTCGTCTTTTGCCAAACTCGGATCTATAACCGGCCTTGCGCACAAAACCTCAAATAAAACTATTCCAAAGGAATAAACGTCTGATTTTTGAGTCAATTGCTGCCTTCTAAAATACTCTGGATCCAAATAACCAAAACTGCCCTTGACAGCTGTACTCACGTGAGTCTGGTCCACCGTGGGCCCGGACCGCGATAGACCGAAATCCGACATTTTTGCGACAAAATTCTCATCTAATAAAATATTGGTAGTTTTTACGTCTCGATGAATAATTCCGCTGTCTGAGCCGGTGTGTAAATAATGGAGACCTTTAGCGGCCCCAATAGAAACCTCGATTCTTTGCTTCCAGTTTAAGCAAGGGGTATTTTGGTCATTTCCGTATAAATGGCTTCTTAGGGTTCCGTTCGCCATGAATTCGTAGACCAAAATCATCTCTTTATGTTCGTCGCAATATCCGATTAAGGAGACTAAATGGCGGTGTCGTAATTTTGACAACATTTCTATTTCGGTCTCGAATTCTTTTAGTCCTTGGCCCGATTGTAAATTCGCCCTTTTTACCGCGATTAAAGTGGAAGTATTATTATTCTCAAACTTGTCGATTTCTCCTTTGTACACTTTTCCAAATCCGCCCGTTCCGATTACTAAACTTTCGTCGAAATTTTTGGTGGCGGTTCTTATTTCTGACAAGGTGAATTTTCTGCCTAGCCGAATATTGTTGTTACTGAGGGTAGAACGGTAATTTCGCGCGGCTTGGTTGTTATTATTGTTGTTGTTTTCTGGTCTTGCGTTTGTGGTGGATTTTAGGGTTTCGTGCAGAGCGAGAGGGTGCCAGCCTGGCGGGGTTGAATTTTTCGCCTTTTGGTCCTCTTTATATTTCATATACCAAAAATACCCTCCACTGAGCGCGAGACAAAGAACTATTACACAAACGGCAGATATAATGATCTTATCCGTATTGTGTTTGGATCCGTCAGAATGAAAATCTCCAATCCAACTTGAGAAATCCAGTACATGCGCTAAATTCCCGTTTTTACTTAATTTAAAAATCTCCAACCCGTTTAATAACGCGTCAGAACCCGATCCGCTAGGCATTGAATCGGGCCCCATTTGGACCCAAATTGAATCCACATTTTGCGGCAAAATATCGAAATAGTCCTCAAAATACGCCTTATTTACGCTGCCTGCCCTCGCAAAAACATCGTAATTCTCGCTCGCCGTTTTGTTGTTGATGTAAATTCGGAAAATTCTTTGGTTCGGTTTGTCGTAAACTAGTTCGCAAAAATGGAGCCGAATTAAATAATCGAAATTTGGGTCCACAAAAATTCGCCATGAAACGTTGAATCTTTTTTCGACGACTTGTACTTGATTGTTTCCCATTACTCTTGCTGTTTCGTAAATCGACAAAGGGGCGATTTGTGAATCGTTATTTGATACGTATTTTATACTTGAGGAGTTATGGATTTTATTCGCAGCGTTTAATTGGAACATGAATTTTTCATCCGAATCCCAATTTCGGTACAAAATTTGGTCCGAATTTGATTTTAAATTCGGACCGCCCACATTTAATCTAACCATCATTTCGATCGCTCGATTTGATAAGTCGATATTTCCATTGTTATTATTACCGACTTTTGTTATGTTGGTTGTGAAGAAATTATTTGGGGAGGGAAGAATTTCAATTGCGTTAATAAACGCGAAAGAATTAAAATTTGGAAAGAATTGGATTTGCAACCCGTTGAGACCCACGTTTATGTAATACTCTTTTATAATGTAGGTTGAATTGGAACCGGTTTTTGAAGCTCGCCATGAAATCTCGTCAGAAATGTTGAATTTCGAAACTAATTTCAAATCGTTCGCAAATATGTCGAACTGGGAGTAATTCGAATCGAAATTCACGAATTGGAAAGGGTAAAAATGGAGTCTGAGCCAGTAATTTCCCGAATCGAGGGTAAAATTGTAACTTGCCGTTGTGTTGAAGAACCGAGCGGTTTTGTATAAAGGCTCTAAACTTGAATCGATGTTTATAGATAAGTTTAGCGCGCTTATTCCGAAATCGCTGAGGGTAAAATTGTCATTTGGGGTTAAATCACCGACCCATTTTCGCCCATCCGCAATTATTGTGGAATTAAACCCGCAATTCAGGAGAAATTCAGTGCCTTGAGCTTGCGCGGTTTGGAAAATGAGGGGTAAAAAGGTTAAAAATAGTAGCCAAAAAACGGATTTCATGTCAAAATTATACTGAATTGAGTTGCTTGAGGACCGAAATTGAAATACTTGAGGACCTGAAAGAATTCAGACAAAAAAGCAAATTGAAGTAAAAATTTAAGAACCGAGTTACTTAAAAACTTCAAATTCAAACCCCAAAAAAGAGTGAATTAACTTACATTAGTCCATCATTGGCTTTTCTTCTCAGTGTAGATAGATCAAACAAACAAAACCCAGATAGAATAATCTGCAACAAAAAGAGATCCAATTGTAAAAAAACAAATAAACAATCACAAAACTCGCAATCTACAAACAAACACTCAAAAAATTAATAATGTGGATAAATGGGTAGGCAAAATTACCTTCAATAAATCAAATTTGTATGAAAAATCCAGTAAGGAAAATTCGAGCGAAAATGCGGAAATGCACGGGCCTAAAAAGGGCTCTAAATCTCCAAACAGTAAAGAAAATTGGAGCGAGAAAAATGGTACTAAAGATTGATTCCTCTTTTTTTAACCTCGTCCAACAATAATGGGGCTAGTGAAGAAGGAGAGCCAACCAACCAAATGTGGGAGTTTTGTTTTGTTTGTACATTTGGCAGATGCCTTTCTATTTTTAGAGAGAACAAAGAGCAGAAGAAGAAGAAGAAGAAAAAATCTAGTTTTTTTTTTTTTTACAAAACAACCGAACTTTCAAATTATGTTTTGAGTTAGTTTTTAGTTTCACTATAAAACTGGACACAAATTAGTTTGAAATTTCAATATCTTTTTGGGTTAATTTAATAATTTAATATTTTTTTAGTTTATATTTTTTTAAATAATTTGATTAATTTGAAAGTCACATGAAAGATCAAAAAAGAAAAGAAGGATGGTGGGGGCACATGGAAATGTCTGTGTTTGGATAAACACTCAAATAATGCATCGCATCTATACACATGCTCCTCATTATTTTTCATTTTATTTTTTCAATTTTTTACTACCAACAAAAAAAATACATTTTTTTCCTAATTTTGCTAAAATACCCCTGTATTTATAGAAACTTTCAGCAACTTTTTGTTCCAGTTCAATTTGTTCAGGTACAAAACCAGACAGAAATTTAAAATTAAAAACCAATGATTATATAAACAGTCATTATATGAATTCAAAAAATAAGCATCAGACAAACCTTAATCTTCCTATTATTTTTATTTCAATCACCAACAAAACTTATTTTTTCCATCATTTGCCAAAACAGCCTTGTTTTAACACAAAATTAAAGATTCCTTTTTAGTAACTCCCCGCACCAGGTCAACTTAAATCAAACCAGTCAGAAACTCAAAAGTAAAAAAAAAAATACCAATGCTGATAATTAATTATCAACCAAACATAACATTATAAGAATTCCAAACCTAAAACAGATACACATCACAAACCCTAATTCCAACCCCCATCCCCCCCCCAAAAAAAAAAAAAAGAAAATAACCAAAACAACCAAAACCCTAAATCAAATCCCCCATAAAAAAAAATCAAATCAAACTCAACTCAATCAACCCTTCAATTTACCCCCATTCCCTTTACTCTTACTCCCCCTCACAACCCCGCCCCTCACAACAACCCCACAATGCGCCGCACCACCTCCAGTCGAGTTCCCACTGGACATCTCCAGTTGATTCTTCTTCCTCCTCATCCGATTCTCCATCCGGCTCCTTCTAGAAGCTTCCGCCCTCCTCTCCCTCTCCAGCGCCTCGCTGAAATCCCAAACCCTCACTATTCCTTCTTCCCCCGCGCAAACGATCCTCTCGAACCCTACGTCCACCGCGAAGAGATCGCACCCGAATCCGTGTAGCATTCTGTGCGGCGGCTCGGTCGATAACACAGTATCGCTGCTCAGCCCTGCAATTCTTCCTCTAGAATCCGTGCAATTCTTCTTCTTTTTATCGACGAGATTCCTTATATCAATCAGAGCAATTCTACCGTCGTTCGAGCATGAAACGAGCCAAGGATACTCGAACGATAAAGAATTAACCGCGCCAGTATGCGGGGCCCACTTAGCACAAATTACCAAATCGCCCTTGGAGTTCAAACCTCCCAAATCGTACATGTGAATAGTACCATCAGCTCCGCCTGAAAAGACCAAATCGCCCTTGCTAGTCCTAGCCAAAGCATAAGCATTATTCCCTTTATGAGCGTCCTGTACTAACTGTACAGGCTCTCCAGTAGAAATTCGCCACACGTACAGATCGCCGCCAGCTGTCACCGCAAGAGTGGCGCCATGTGGCGCGATATCCCATACCCAGTCTCCGTGACTCATTTTCATAATGCAATTTTTAGAAACCCTATCGTAAACCCTAACTGTCATATCCCACGACCCGCTGTAAATATTCTTATTATCCAAATCCAAACAAGTAATCGGCCCCTCATGGCCCCACAACCTAAATTCAAAATTATTGTCCCCATTTTTAATTTTATTTCCAGCCAAATCGAACAAATTAGGGTTTCCTTCGATTGCTTTCCAACAGTGGATAAACGAGCCGGTTCCAGCCACGATTAAAAGCCCTAAATCTGCCTTAATCGCTCTGACAGTACAGCCCAAGCTTCTAGAAGCTCCAAGACAGAATCCGGCTTCCAAATCCCACATCCGTACCGTACAATCATACCCACCCGTAAATATTATTTTATTCGATTTTAATATAAACACGGCTCGTACCGGTTCCGTGTGACCTGTCAGAGTGTCGATTGAAAATCGTCCCATGAAGGATCTGATACGGAATTGTCTCTCTAAAAAGGTTTCTTTCCAGTTCGGACTGGAGGCGTCCAGTTGAAGGGGAACTGGAGGGCCCCATTGGTCGAAGTAGAATTTCTGCCAGCTGTTGTGTTCTGAGACGAGCGAGTTTAGGTGGTTTGAGACGCAGGAGATCAAGCCGAGTTCTTTTGGGTCGAGAGATTTGAGAATTTCGCAAATCAGGGCGTTTGGGAGGTCTGTGAAGGATTGGATCGAGGGATTTGGGGGAGAATTGGTGGAGTTTTTGGGGTTTGGATCGGATTGGGCAGTGTTTGAGATTGAGATTGATTTGGGGGTGGATTTGTTGAGGGAATTGGATTTGGGGGTGGAAATTGAGGTGAAAGAGACGAGCTGTTGTTCTGAATGAATTTTGTTTTGGGATGAATTTTCAATTTTGTTGGTGGAATCAAAGGCCATAAAAGAGAATTGATTAAAAATGAAGAAATTAGCCCAACGAGAAAATCTCTCAAAGGGGAAAAATGGAGTAATCAGCTAAAAGAATGGATAATCTATAAATAAATGGTGAATATGAGTTATATGAGTGGGTTAAATTAAAAAAAAATGAAAAAATGAATCAGAAATCAGCTCTACACCGAAAAATAGCCTATAACCCTAACCCTAACCCTAACCCTAAACCTAAAACTAGAGATTCCTTATAGAGTAAAATCGACTACAAAAATCGAACAGATAATAAACCAGCTTTAATAACTAACCTATAAAAGGACAGGAAAATCACCAGGAATTAAAACTGATACAAAAAACTAAACGAGAAATTTCCAAAACAAAATGAAAATACCTTACGATGAATATTAACAAACTGAAACACTGACGCTAGATAACCTGAAACTGAACCGGAAGAGGGACAAAAAATGGCGAGGGATTCACAAAACCACAAATCGAAATTAGAAACTAAGATTCAATTCGAATTTTGATTTTGATTTTGATCCGTATATCTCTGTTTATCTTCTCTCTTTTTTTTCTATTATTTTTGTTTGGTGGCTGGCAGGGCAGCTTTTTTGGAAATTTTGGACGGCTGAGATGTTCGTATGTTTACTAATGGGATAATCTGAGCCGTTGAATTTACGGGAAATATTTGTATGTTTACTATAATGGGATAATCTGAGCCGTTGAATTTACGGGAAATTTGGAGGGTTGAGATGTTTGTATGCTTAATTATTTTTGATCAGAGTCGTATATAAAAGAAAAAGGATAAAATTCACCCTAAGTCATTTTACTTTCGAAAATAACTAAATAAGTCATTCAATTTTTAATTGTCCCGTATAGATCACTCAATTTTCAAAAATTATCAAATAGGTCACTAAACTTTCAATTGTCTCCTATAGGTCACGCAACTTTCAAAAATAATCAAATAGGTTACTCAAATTTCAATTAACCGGGTGACTTATTTGGTTATTTTTTAAAAGTTGAGTGACCTATTGGGAACAATTGAAAGTTAGGTGACCTATTTGATAATTTTTGAAAGTTTAGTAAATTCAACGAGACAATTGAAAGTTGAGTGACTTATTTAGTTATTTTTGAAACTTGAATGATCTAAGGATGAGATTTACCCTAAAAAAAAAAGTTTTTGTTTTGTTCTTTTTTCTTGATAGGAGGCCCATGGGCTGAGACCCTTTCTTTTTCAATATGCTGCAGAAAAAGACATCTATTATTTAGAAATACGTTGAAATGGGAAGGATTTCTTACAATTTATGAATTTAATGATAACAAAGGTGTCCTCTTTTGCAGAATTCACATAAGAAAATCAAAATAAATCGATCTGAATTTTAAAAAGTAAAAAAAAAAAAAAAAAAAATCAGAATACAAACTACTTTACAAAACAAGCTCAATATTTTTATTACTCATCCAAACAAGCCTTGAACGAAATCTGCATGCAAATTCAAGATAATGGTTCAAAATGAGAATGACTCTCAGACTTGAACATTGAAAACAAAAAAATACAGAAAAAAAGTAGTAACAATATATTATATTAATGGGGAGTTAAAAGGCCAAATGATTCAGTTTCTCCCCATGATATTTTGGTCCCTTCTGCATTTATATATTTTTCCATCAATTTTAAGACCTCAGTGACCTATATATTACAAAAAAGGAAAAAATGGTTATATTTTCAAAAAAAATATTCAACAAATAATAATAATAATAATTTACCCCCGGATAATGTTGAAAGACATAAGAATAATGCTTCAAAACTCTGAATATTTTATTCAAAAGATAAGTCAATGAATCCACCTCATCACCGAGCAAATCAACCTACCAAATAAAAATTAAAAAATATATAAAAAATAATTTTACGACAGTAAAATGATTAGTTATAAATTAATTCAAAAATTAAACTAGGGAAAATAAACTTCGAAATAATAATAATAATTAATACCTCAGTTTCAGCTTTACGAAGGTTAGCCTTGCTCATTTCAGACGAGTTTTTATACCATTCTTTTTGGTTTTTCAATAGTTTTGCCTCTTTTGTTAGATGCTCAAATTCCCTTTTCATAATTGATATCCTATCATTACAAAAAAAAATCACAAATTAAAATATATCTGAAAAAATTCAAAAATGTGAAAAATATTAAAATAAAACCTTGAAACAGCACAGTCGACATTATTAACTAAGCTCCATTCAACATTATCAATCTTTTTCAACATATTTTCCGTAAAATCATTAACTAATTCTACGCAATTTCCGTCAATTTTAACCACAAATTTCCCCTTTTCCAAATCATCCGAAATATTCTCAAATTTCTGTTTCAGTCCAGCCAGCTCCTCTTCTTGTTTGTATGTTTTTACCAAAACACCCTCCAATTCTTGGCAAATCGCATTTAAGTCCCTGTCAGTATTTGACATATATGTTTCTTGCTCCTTCGTTTTTTCCATGAGAGTTTTACACTTTTGCATTAAAGAGTTGAAATTTCGGTTTAATTTTGAGAATTTGAATTCAATTTCAGACGCAAAATTCTCCTTATCTTGCACCAATTTTTCCTTTTCTTGCACCATTTTTTCCTTTTCTTGCACCAGTTTAGAGAGAGAATCAATTGATTGCGCTAGTTTCTCTCTCTCCTCTTCGTTTTTCAAAGCAGCCTCCAATTCTTGGCAAATTGCGTTTAAGTCCCGCTTGGTATTTGAAAGATACGTTTCTTGCTCGTTCGTTTTTTCCATGAGAGTTTTAACTTTTTGCATTGAAGAGTTGAAATTTCGGTCTAGTTGTGAGAATTTGAATTCAATTTCAGACGCAAAATTCTCCTTTTCTAGCACCAATTTTTCCTTTTCTTTCACCAGTTTAGAGAGAGAATCAATTGACTGGATTAGTTTCTCTCTCTCCTCTTCATTTTTCAAGCAAGATTCACACACTTTTTTCAAATTTAATTCGGATATTTGCTCTTTTATTTTGAGTTCAAATTCTTCAAACCTCTCTTTCAAAACGGTTTTTTTAACTTTTTCTCTAATTTCAGCTTGAATTCCAAATTCGTTTTCCAAATTCAAACAAAACAGCTTGGAATCCTCCAATTCATTTTCTTTTTCCTCTATTAAACCTTTCAATTCTTGATTTTCTTCATCTAAAACCCTAATTTTCTCTATTTTCTCATTCAACAAATCTCTCGATTCTTGATTTTCTTCTTCAAAAACCTTAATTCTCTCTATTTTCTCGTTCAACAAATCCCTCAATTTTTTATTTTCTTGATCCAAAACCCTAATTTTCTCTAATTTCTCATTCAACAAATCATTCTTATGTTCTTTCTCATTCATCACGTTCAATTCATTTTGCAACAAAATCTCATCCAAATTATTCACAATTTTAGAAATCTTTTTCCTCAAATTTTCACATTGCACCGGATTTTTTGCCCTCTCTTTCAAAAGCTCCCTTTTCAAAACAAAAACCTCCTCAGTTTTTTGTTGCAACAAAGAATCATGATCCCTTTTCATTTTCATAATCTCCTCTTTTAAATAACTTATCAAATCCTCGTTTTTCATGCGATTTAATTTCATCAAATCGCTGAAAATCACCTTAACACACTCTTCAGAATTTCTCTCAAACACCCCTTTTTGCTCATTATTTGCGATATGTAACCCAAGTTCAGAATCGGACAAAAACTTCAACAAGTCCCCCAATTGTTTTTTAATTACAGATAGATCCTCAATCTTTTTCTCCTGCAATTCATCGTCAGCGTCTTTCAATTGCGCCGTTCTGCAATTCCGCAATTCTTGGTTGATTTGTTCTAGTTTTTCGTTTGATTCATCTGAAATTGCAGAAACCATGCCTTTAATTACGGAATCAGAAACCATTCTTGAAACGGTAAGAGCTGAGCTGAAATCATCCCAAGTTGATTCCAAATTATCCAATAATTCTTCGACATTAAGCTCAGAATTATTTCCTAAATTCGAGTTATTATTCGGATCTTCCATTTGATCTTCTTTATTTCCTAAATTCGAATTAATAATCAGATCTTCCATTTGATCTTCTTTAATTCCGAATTCTGAGTTATTATTCGGATCTTCCATCATTATTAAACAAGAACCTAAAAATTAAGAAAAATAAAAGGTTAGTACTGTTAGTTAAGTATTTTATTACAATATTACTAACTGAAATTACTCAAAATCAATTTCCAAAACGAAAATTTCTTCCTAGAGAATTGCTAATAAGTGAACATTCATTCATACAAAACTGGAGTAAAATCAGAAACTAAGCACGTAAGCACGTTGACTAAAACAAACAGATTGATTAAACATTGAAGATTGCAATTCATTCTCAAGCAGCTAATTAAAAACGACCAGATTAACCAAGATCGGGTCAAAATCAGCTCATCAGAAAGATTACCACAGCACTAATCTCAGAATAATCAGAATCAGTATCAAAACCAAAAATACTCCCAGGCATTCGTAAGCAAAGATCACCAAGAAAAAAGAGAGGAAGAAAAAGTCTAAATTCTCACTAGACGAGCTAATTACGACCAGCTGAGTTAATTGAGGGTTTATTTACCTTTTGTGATTGTTGAAGAGCAATCAATGGATTGAGCTTGGAGATTCTTTCTTCTTGTTTAGGTTGAGAGGGATAAAGCAGTGGAGTGGAGAAAGGGTTTAAGGGAAAGGCATGGATTAACTACTGGAGGGAATTACAGAGCTGTTTGTTCCCCTCCATTTATTCAGCTTCTCAAATAGGACAATTTATTGTTATTATTATTATTATTATTATTATTTTATTATTATTATTATTATTATTATTATTTTGTTATTATTATTATTATTATTATTATTTTATTATTATTAAAAATCAGTAGATAGTTTTGGAAAAAGAAAATGTAGATTTATAAAGTATTCAAAGGACAGTAATGTCTGAAACAAAGTATATATAGATAATAGGTATTGTATAAAACTATAAAAATTATAAAAGATATATACATACATATTATAAAATAATATGTAAATGTATTGAAATTATATATACAATCGCCAAATGGTATCACAGCTTAAATATAAAATCTAATCCGTTGCTAGGTTGCTAGGTTGGCTCAATCTCAATCTAATCCATTGCCAGATTTGTTTGCATTATTCTGACTCTTAAAATATTTCAATCTAGATGTTAATTTTAAAACATTCAATTAATAAAAATATTTCAACTATTCATCCTAGCTAAAATATTTTGCATGACTAAAAAAAAATACATCATAAAAATACATCTTATAAACATCAAGCAGTTATAAATTATAATTCACCAAAACGATTTAAAATTACAACAACCAAACACCACGTAAAAAAAATTACAACTAAAACAAATCTCTCCATTATTGACTAACACGAACGGAGATCTCCAGTTCAAAATCACCGGAGAGGATCCTCAAGGAGAACCGAGCATCACTTTATTCTCTCCTGCACTCGGTCCACGCCGTACCTTATACACCGCCACACCAACAGCAATCAAAGCAAGACCGGCCACACCAGAAACCACACCGGCAATAACCGCACCGTTATTCCTCCTCCTCTTCTCGCCACCACCGTTGCTACTCACGCTCTCCACGTCAGGCTGAGGCACGTGAGACGCGCGAGCGATGGCGGCTGAGTCGATCGCCTCAGGCAGCTCCACGTCGGGCTTCGTGCCCTTGAAGAAGGTCTGCATTGCCGGCGAGACTGTCAGACCGCCCTGGCTTGAGAAGCCGTGATCCGACGGTGAGGATTGAGGAAAGAGTTCAGGTGGTTCGGATCGGACGGTCGAGATGAGGAGGAGGAGAGACATGGATACAATTGCCATGTGGGAGATTGTCATGGTTTGTAAGAGTGGTATACTCTCTTCTGTTATGTTCTTCTTTGGTCTTGCTGTCTTGGTGGTACGATTTATGAAGAGGAGTTGAAGAGCAAATATAAGGAACAAGGAGAGTGGAATAAGGTAGACTCTTGTCAATCCTCATGCATGTGATTGTGATTTAGGGTTCTGTTGTGGCGCTGGTAGTGTGTAAGAATCAGTGTGGATTGGAGAGGAATGAAATGTTGTTAAGTCAGGAGGAGATTTAATGGTATTTTTTTGGTGAGCATGCATTGTAATCAGAACATATATTACAATTTCTGAAAAAAAATGAGAACTAATATAATTTTAAAAGTCAAAAGTAATAATTTATTTGCAATTATTAATAATAATTAATATGTATGGACTAATTGCACATATATCATTGAATATCAACACTTCCATTCAAAAGAAAAAAAAAGAAAAGAATATCAACATTTGACAAAGTTACATAACTGTGTCTGTGGCATTCTACTTTTAACATTTATTTTAGTCAGTTCTTTGTACATTTATAATAATTACTGAATTTGTTCAAAATTTATACTAGTCATAAACATCACTCATCAAATAAAAATATCTATGATAACAAGACTTCTATTGTACAAGAAGAAGCAATGCACAATTGACTACAAAGAAAACACCACAAGAGATTGAATAAGAAGAGTCCATATGCATGTGAGAGCGATTGTAATTATTAGGGGTCCAAAAATCATAAATGGTCGAAAATTTCGCTGCACCAATCCTGGTTTCTTATGCTTCACGGTTTGGTGGATCCTTGTCTATAATCAAATAATAATACAAAGGTGTAGGGTTAGGGTTAGGAAATGCACTTTACTACTTAACCCCATTTGTTTTACTAACTCTACTAGTGACAAGTGAGCATGTGAATTGTTTGTGCATATGACAAAATGGAATCTGAGACCGTGCTTCCTAGTTTTGGAATCTAAATACCACTATTTTAAAAAATAATTCAACAAATATTATTCTTTTGAAAATAATTAAAAAACTACTATTTCCGTCAGTTATTTTGACGGCAAGGGTTCTGGCGAAACATGATATAATTTTTAATTTTCCTTAAAAAAATTTAATTAGACTAAAAAACACTGCAGGTTAAAATTTTAATTTTCAGTGATTATTAAGGAGATTTTGCAAAAAAAAAAAAAAATGTTCACTATTCCGCCAAAGAGTGTGGCGGAACAGTGTTATTTTATTTTATTTTTATTTATTTTTTGATAAATTTTCAGTCTTTTTAGGGGGGGGGGAATATAAAATAGTTGTTCCGCCAAACTTGTTGGCGAAACAAGAATTTTTTTTTATTTTTTGACTAATTTTCTTTCTAAATTTATAATTAACACTAAAAATTAAAAAAATTAACATGTTCTGCTAAATAGGCTAGCGAAACAGCATTTTTTCTCCTAATTAGGATTATTTAAGGCAGAATGTCCCGGGCGTGTCCGCGAGAACCCTTGGCGGAACAGCTTCCGTTCCGCCAAAATGGCTAGTGGAAATGGTAGTTTCTTAATTATTTTCAAAATAATGGTATTTGTTGAATTATTTTCCAAAATAGTACTATTTAAAAAAAAGTCTGAATATTTGATGTTTATAATCAATACTTTATTAATCCTTAATCCTTAGGGCCCGTTCGGCAATACATATATAGAATAGAAGAATGAAAGGATAGAGAATAGCCGACTAATCAATTTTATTCCATATGTGTTCAACAATGTTAATGGATTACAAAAATTAGTTAAAATGATATAAAACTTGCAAATGATCACCAAATTATCTTTGTTCATATTTTTATTTATCAGAGTGTTTTTACAATTTAATGAGAGAATAAAACTGAAATACAAATATAATAAAAAGAATTAAGAAAAACTGTAAAAAAAAAAAATCGTACTTTCTCCAAAGCATGCAAAATATCCTTATTTCTCCAAAACTACAAAAAATTATATATACAATGTATACATTCTGAAATTGTGTTGTTAAACTAATGATAGCCATGCAGTTTAAAAGTGCAACTTCATTCACTTCTTCATTTACATCCCAACAATCCATGCAATCCTTTCTCAGAGCTTGACTAAGTTATAGTCATCTTGGCTCGATTCATCCCACAAAAGAGAAGAAATTATGTTAATTAAATTAACTAATATCAGAACAAGATAATTGTAGTCTATCACCACTAGGTTAGTCTAGTGGTCATGGTACCAATCTCATCTATTCATAGGTGAAGGATTCGAATCCCACATCTAGCAGGATTGATTTTAAAAATTTAAGTAAAGACATATGAGCTCACTTAAAAAAGAACAAACATCAAGTGATCGTTTGTAGTTCTCCCTCAAAAAAATAAATAAATAAATAAATAATTGTAGTCAGTTTATTTCTTTTGTATGTAGCACAAGATAATTAAATTTTTGCCTTGTGTTTTCATCATCATACCAACATAACAAATTAGAAAAAATTCTCAATAAAAACTGAACAAATAAGTGATTTTTTTGGATTGAGGTTTTATATCACAATAGTAATAAACAATTAAATTAACAGTGAGAATTGACCGGACCCCCAAATTTAAGATAAGATCGCAAAATAAAAATGAAATTTGACGTGACCCCAATTTCTAAAGTTAGAGAGTTGATCAACTTTTAGTTCCCCCACGGAAACTGATATTTTTATAATTGAAAAGGTGAATCAATGAATTTCAATAAAAACTCATGAAAGCCCTAAATTCATTTTATTTCTTTTTTGCGGCCAAAAGCCCCAAAATTCAGAAGCAATTTTGTTATTATTTCAACTCTCTGTAAGTACTTAAACAACTTGAAGAAGTGGCATTAGAATTCACACAAATATTTCATCTCAACTGTAATATTATGCCTTGCAAATCTTGTCTTCTCCATCACCAATCTAACTCGGAGCATTAAAGAAATGTGTATGGCAGAGGTGATGAGAAATGAATGAAGTACCCAACAGATGGATCTCATTCAAGAGAGAAAAATGAGCACATTTTTTAGGAGATATTCGTACGTATGGTCGAGTTTACCAGTAGAAACAGAGTGCTTTTTCAGTTCATGGGTTGAGGAGAGAGGAAAGAGAGAAACAAGAAAATAATTGTTTAGGGTTTAGATATTTTGGAGCGCCCGGCAGTGCCGCCGATTATGAAAGGTACGATAAAATTACAAAAAAATATTTTTGTAAACACAAAAGATATGGTAAAATTACATAAATGTATATTTTCAAAAAAATATATTTGTAAGTACAAAAGGTATAATCAAATGCAAATATATATGTGTATACTTAAAATTGTATGATGGACGCTTCTGGATACTCAAAAAACTGGTCCTCCGAATAATTTCTCAATTGTTTATTTACGCATTGAGTGGAATAAACAAGGGTAGTTTTGTCCGAAATTTTAGCCTATTCCGTGGAAAAAAAAAATTCCATGTCTAACTTGGAATACACAATTCCACAATCCTACACCTTTAATCCAAGTTAATCCATGCTTGTTCGGATGGAATAGAATGGAATAAACATTATATTCCTCTATTCCGTGCTATTCCTAGAATGGAATAAGCATAATAGAATTCACTTGTGATAAAAAAAGATCTTCCAAATATTGCCACACCATTATTAATGAATATTAATGAAAGCCAAGAGTTGTGTAGGGCATTCAAACCTGCCTCAAGTTACTAAAAAAATGGGCCACAATATTCGAACTAAAGCCCATATAATATTTGTCAGTAGAAATGCCATGTTCTCTATTGAACCAAATAGAGAAAAGTCCTTTCCATAAGACCATCATCAAAACAACAAAACCAAACACTTGAATACACAAACCAAAAAGATTTGAAAACCAGAAAAAAATCAAAAGAAAATAAAAACAGACCATCAAACAGAGACCACAAAACCACAATATCATCTCCAAAGTACCAAAATTTTACAACTGAAAACAATCCAAACAAAAAACAATAATGTAACAACTTAAACACTCCGCCTTACTAGCAATAACAAAAAAAGAGTAACACTTCACTAAACAAACCCTAGAAAGAGAGAGACTAATCAAACAGACCGAAGCCCAAGTCCTCATCGGATTCCTCTTCCGGCTCCTCTTTCTTCTCCTCCACCTTGGCCGCCGGAGCCTCTCCTGCCGGAGCTCCGGCAGCCGCCACCGGAGCCGCCACTGCAAACTTGCTAGGATCCTATTTTCACAAACAAGAAACAAATAAAGAATATATCAATATTGCATAAAAGACCCTAAATAGTCGAGAAATCAAAAATAACTCCACTTATGTAAATTCATAAACACAAACAGAATTATTTTGTGCAACGTTCAATAATACAGGGGCTTTTTTTAGCAAATTGAATTTAATGAAGGGGATACTTGCAACAAATTCTTATCAATCAGGAGTTCTTTGCACATTAATGCAGAGACTTCAGCAATAATGTATAGTTTTTCCAACAATTTGACGATCAAAATACATCTTCCTTTCATTTTTCTACACAATTAAAGATCAGACATTCCACAGTTTGCAACCGTACCTTAAGATACTCCTTAACCTGCTCCGCCAGCGGATAACTATACTCAGTCTCCAGCGCGACCGCAAGCACATTCTTATACGCATTCACAAACATATGTGGCGCCGCCGCCAGAGTAGGATACCCAATCGCCAGACTCAAACTCGCCACCATGGCGACTCCGCCAGCAAACTTGGCCATCAAGTCTTCTTCAGTTAAATCCAAAACTTCAGGACTGAAGACGGAGCCGGAATCATAAACGGACTTCACGACGAGGCCGTACGAGAAGGGGCGGATTCCGAGCTTGGCGAGCAGCGCGGCCTCCGAGGAGCCGACTTTGTCGCCTTGTTTGATGAGCTCGACTGGGGTGATGATCTCGACCGTTCCTTTGTTAATTTTGGTCGGGATGTTGAGCACCTGGAATTGAAATGATTTGATTTACATGTGAGGTACTTACTCTGTTTATAGAGTGAACCGAGAAATGATTATCGTGTTCTAGTCTGTGATATGATCGCTGCAATTGTATGCAATATAAGACACAATCTGCGTCTGTGTAGATGCAACTACTGCTCTGATATTGTTGGTTGTTATATTTAAAATTATGTTTAAAATTTAGAAATGGGGAGTTTTGTGTGTTGGTTGGTATATTACAGCTGAGAAGTTATTTAATGTTGTAAGACATGTTATTGGAGAGTAGTGAGTGAAGTTTTTGAGATGATGGATTAGTGCGTAAATGGTCTTTAGAGTTTAGGAAAGGAATTGACCTGGAAGAAAGATGTTTGGGAAGGGTCGAGACCGGTGTTGCCAGGTTGCACCACCACGTCGATCGGAGCGACAAGACCCACACGAGCAGGCGCACCAACCTGTTTAGTCAAAAAATCAGTTATATTAGTACTAATACTCATATATATACAACTAAAAGTAGCAGAAAATAATATGTTCAAGAAGAAGAAGTTCATACCTTGTACTTGCTGACCTCTTCACTGACCTCCTTCAAATCTCCCTTTGTGAAGATCAATCCAACATTTCCCTGTTTTCCAACACAAATAATATCACTGATTTCGACTTAGAAATAATTAATCACGAGATAATCGTAACAAAACCAAACTTACCACAAGCAAGGGGATGAGATTCGTGTAATCCTGATTGCCCGACTCTTCAACATACTTCCTAATAACGCGCCGGATGAGCGTGTTCTTGCCCATTAGGACGACGGAGTCGCCGCGCAGGCCCTGCCTGATGGTCTGCATCTGGTTGGACCCGACGTTATCCGCCACGGCAATGAGCACCTTCGAGAACTCCGCGAGCAGCTTCTTCATCCGGATCTCGTACTGACCCTTCTTCTCCTGCCGGGACATGTCCTTCTTCGCCTTCGCCATTGCTGAAACTCTTCTTCGATCTGGAGACGGAGGAATGAGAGGAGTGGAATGGAATGGAATTCGGCGGCGGGAGAAGGAAACGAAACCCTAGTGGGGGTTATTATCTAAGGATGAGGGTTTTATATAGGTGATCTTGCTGGGGGTATGTTTTTGGGTGGACGTGGTTTAGCACGTCATCAGGATGTTTGGGAGTGAGGGGAGAAATGTTGTCAGTGGAGAGCGGATTGGGTTCGTGGTTAAATTTGTGAACCGGGTCTATTATATGTTCTGGTTTTTTTAGGGCTGTGTATTTGAGGATTAGAGTTAGCACTAGCAAAGGATGAAAAAATCAATCTAGTTTATAAAAGTTTTTTTTTCAAGGAAGTTAAAAATAAAGATATTTTTTTAAATATTTGGAAAAAAAATAATATTTTTTTGAAAAATTTAGCTATAAATAATTAATCAAATATATATATTGATTATTACAGAAATAGGCCCCTCACTTGTACTGTACCCAATGTAATCAAACCCCAAATTGAACTTTTATGCCTACGGGCTTTTGCGGGAAAAAAAAACTTTTATTGGGTAAAGGCCGATGAGGGCCCAAATTGAACTTTTTAAACGTAAATTTTATGAAAATAAGGGTCCATTTTATAAATTCCTGACCAGTTATCTATCTTCCTTCGCTCGATAAAAAGCGCACGCACGCAGAGCTTTCTTTCTTTCTTTCTTCTTCTAAAACCCTAGTGATTTACTTCCTTAAATCCTTCCGATTTCCTTTCCGATTACTGGAGGAAGAAAGATGCCGCCGAAAGCCTCCAAATCGAAGGACGCGCCGGTGGAGCGCCCCATCCTCGGCCGGTTCTCCTCCCATCTCAAAATCGGAATCGTGAGTGCTCGGTTTTGTATCTGATTCGCGGTTTTTGTTGGTTGGTTAATCTGATTTGATTTGATTTGAATCTTTTGTGGTTTTAGTCGCTATATTTCGGGCTAATTATTTAGATGTTTGTTTGTATTAGTTTTTTTCATTGTTTCGCCAGAATGGAATAGTGAATTGGGGTTAATCTGTACCAAACTTTATTCAAATATTATGAATCAAATTCATTTAAATCGTGATATAATTCACCACTTCTCAAGTCTGACAGATCAGAACTTTGAATTTGCGAATTGATATTTCAGGTCGGATTACCTAACGTTGGGAAATCAACCCTGTTCAACACCTTGACAAAGCTCTCAATTCCAGCTGAGAATTTCCCCTTTTGCACGATCGAACCGAACGAGGCTCGCATCACAGTTCCAGACGAGCGTTTCGATTGGCTCTGCCAGCTCTTCAAACCCAAAAGCGAGGTAAATTTTCATTTATACCCTCCCTAAAACTCAAAATATCAAATCTATCTTCCTTTTCTTTCTTAAATAAAATTGACTTTTCTATAAAAGTGAGGTATGAGTTGATAGTTATCATTCCTAAAATTCAAAATATCAAATTCACCTTTCTTCTATTTTTCTAGAAATAAAATTGAATTTTCTAAAGTAGGAAGGTATGATTTCATATATGCCCTCCCTAAAACTCAAAATATCAAAATCCCCCTCCTTTTTTCTAAATAAAATTCAATTTTAAAAAGCAAGGTATTTTTCCAAAACTAAGTGAGGTATAATTTCATATTTATCCTTCCTACAACCCAAAATATCAAATTCACCCCCTCTTTTCTTCTAAAAACAAAATTGAACTTTCTAAAAAAACGGTAGAATTTCATACATACCCTCCCTAAAACTAGAAACATCAAATTCTCCCCTCTATTTTTTCTAAACTAAAATTGAATTTTCTAAAAAAACCAGGTATATTATAATCTCATGCATACCCTCCCCAATTGAATATTTTTATTGTTTCAGGTTTCTGCATTTTTGGAAATTCATGACATAGCTGGACTGGTGCGTGGGGCCCACGAGGGTCAGGGTTTGGGCAACAGCTTTCTCTCGCATATCAGAGCTGTTGATGGAATCTTTCATGTCCTTAGTAAGCTTATTATTATTCTCAATATTATTATTTACATTATTTTATTATTATTATTATTATTATTATTATTATTATTATTATTATTATTATTATTATTATTATTATTATTATTATTATTACTACTACTACTAGTACTAGTATTGTTGTTGATGTTATTATTATTATTACTATTATTTTTTTTAATTTAGTTAAGATTTGGATTTGTTTTTAATTTATATATTTTTTATATTTAGGGGCGTTTGAGGATCCGGAAATTATTCATGTGGATGATTTAGTGGATCCAGTTAGGGATTTGGAGACAATTGGCATAGAATTAAGGCTTAAAGTATGTATTTTAATATTTATATCACATTACTTTAAAGAAATAATGCAATAAGTATATACAATTTATAAAAAAATGTTCTTATTTTTGTAGGATTTGGAGTTTATGGAAAGGAGGATTGAAGACTTAGAGAAGCAAATGAAGAGGAGCAACGATAAACAACTCAAAATCGAGCATGAATTGTGCCTTAGGGTTTGTTCATAAAAAAATTAAAAAAATTAAATTAAATGAATATATTAATATAATTATTTAATTAATTATTATTTTGTGTAATTAATTAGGTGAAAGCATTTTTACAAGACGGAAAAGATGTGAGGTTAGGCGAGTGGAAAGCTGTTGATGTGGAAATACTCAATACTTTTCAGCTTCTCACTGCAAAACCTGTTGTTTATCTTGTAAGCTTATTAGTAATTATTATAATTATAATTATAAATATGAATATAAAAATAAAAGTTGTTATAAATGAGTATTAATATACTTTTGTATGTAGGTAAACATGAATGAGAAAGACTACCAAAGAAAGAAGAACAAATTCCTCCCCAAAATTCACGCCTGGTACATTTTTCAGAAAAAACCCACTAATTATATTTATTTGCAAAAAACATCAATCAAATTATTTTTTTTATTTTTATTATTTTTTAATATTTTAATAAAGGGTGCAAGAGCATGGTGGTGAGGCAATAATTCCGTTCAGTTGCGTGTTAGAAAAGCAATTGGTCGATATGCCTGATGATGAAGCAGCTAAGTATTGTGAGGAAAACAAAATACAAAGGTATTTCTTATTATTATTTTTATTAATTAATTTATAAGATTTTTAAGGGTTTTTGTTTTGTTTGTTTTGTTTATTTTTGTTTGTTTGTTGTGATTAGTTGTATTACTAAGATAGTGAAGACCGGATTTTCAGCGATTAATTTGATTTATTTCTTCACTGCTGGCCCTGATGAGGTATTATTTACTTAAAAACCCATTTATTAATGTTAATATTTTTAATATTATTTGATTTTAAAATGTATTATTTTGGGTTATTAGGTGAAATGTTGGCAAATAAGGAAAAACACAAAGGCGCCGCAAGCAGCTGGAGCAATTCACACTGATTTTGAAAGAGGGTTTATTTGTGCGGAGGTATTTTGAATTATTTTTTATTTTGTTTTTTTGTTTTTATGTTAGTATTTTTTGGAAATTTTTGATTTTGTGTGTGATTGTTTTACAATTTTTTGAATTTTTTGTGGTGTTTAGGTTATGAAATTTGAGGATCTTAAAGAACTCGGTACGGAAGCAGCGGTTAAGGTGTGTGATAAGTTATTTTTGACAAATTAATATACTTTTTGTTAAAAATGACATATATTTGTATATATATATATATATATATATATATATATATATATATATATATATATATATATATTAACTTATTTTTTTATTTTTTTTTTTAGGCGGCTGGAAAATACAGACAGGAAGGAAAAACGTATGTGGTGCAAGATGGAGATATTATTTTCTTCAAATTTAATGTATCTGGTGGCGGTAAAAAGTGATCATTTTCAAAATATTTTTAAAATATTAAAATATTTTCAAAATATTTTTAAAATATTAAAATATTTTGATTTGAACACTTCCCAGATGTTATGATTTTGGTACCGAGTTTTTTGTTTTTAATTTCGGTTTTTGGATTTTATGTGGATTTTCTTATTTGATGAACTTATTATGGGTATTATTATATGTATGAGGCATATAACTATTGTAGAAACTTGTATCAAATTTTATGCATCTTGTTTTTGTGGTAGTTTTTTAATTGCTGATTGTTTGGATTAAATTTGTTTTTCATTTTTCTTGTGCTCTTAAATTATTTATTCTGTTTTAAATTCATATATATTAAAGCATTATTCTGGGCAAATATATGATAATTACACACAAACAGAAGTTTAAAAAAGCTAACATTTATATGCAAGGAATTACCAAAAATACACAGTATTTCATTCAATTCTGATAACTATTGTAGAAACGTGTATCAAATTTTAAGTATCGTGTTTTTGTGGTAGTTTTTAAATTGCTTGTTTGGATCAAAATTGTTTTCATTTTTCTTGTGTTTTTAAATTATTTGATCTTTTTTCAAACTTCTCCTTGGATGGACTTTGATTTCATACTATATTAAAGCATTATTTTTACACAAATTTATGTTAATTATACACAAACCAAAGTACAAAATAGCTAACATTTGCATGCAAGGAAATACCAAAAATATTAAAATACACAGTATTTTCATTCAGTTCTGATAAATAAGAGTACACATTTTGGTCTACAAAATAATAATATTTATTTACTGAGCCAAAGCACTTGTGCTGTAGACAAGCAGAGCTCCTCCACCCAACAGACCGGCTAGAGTAACTGCCCATATCAAAAGTCCAGTTGTCCCTAAAAAATATTAAAAAAATATTTATTATAAAAATAATTAACTAATCTTACAAAAATAAATTGGTTATTTTTCATGTAGATTGAAGTAAATTATTTATTTATTTTTATGTACCTCCAACATAGGTGTCACCACTTGGAGACCATTCGTCAGTATTGTAGATTGGACTGCAAAAACAAAATAAATTTTATACTACAAAACTAAAATATAAAAAATACATATATTTTTTTAATTGAAATTTACCTGTAGCCATCGACATTTGCGCCGTATTTGTCGGCGAACTGGTAAACACCCTTTCCCTATATATATTTATATTTTTTTGGAATATTAGTAAATTATAAATAATTTAGCGGAAATAATATTATATTATCTAGTAGTAATATTCAAGGAAATTTATCATATATTGAACCTTAGGCTTCCTGCCACCAGCATCGACTCCTTTCTCAAAGCTCAAGCCGCCACTTGGTCCTGCGATTATTTTGTTTTGTTATTTTATCATTTATTTTAGACAAAAGTTATTAATCTTGTATCAACATAACATATGAATCTTATTCTTTTCATGATATAGATATATACATATACATATAAATCAATACGTCATGGATTTATTGTATTAACATATAACATGTTACATATGTGTGGATCTTGTGATTGGTTTGACGTAAAATTTAGATCTAACATATATAGATGGTGAGTGACATACCACATACCGTCTCAAACTATTCAAAATCCAACCAGTAACACAAAATTCTTATAGATAATTAATTATCCACAAAAAAAATTTGCAACCAAATCTCACACATCAAACACCAAATTTATCGTTAAAACTAAAAAAACTATCACTTCAAAATCTCGTAAATTCTTTACTAAATTCATACTTGAAGAGAACAAATTATTACCAAAAGGAGTGGAGGTTTTGATCTTCTTTCCACCGCTGGCAACCACCACGTTTCGCCTTGCCCTCAACGGAGCGAAAGCACTCAAAGAGACAGAAGAAGAAACCATGTTGCTCGCCATTAATTCTACTTTTTTATGATTTTTTTCCTTGGGCTTTTAGTTTTTCTGAAGTGAAGAAGATTATTAATTGGAGAGGATGATATGATAT
The DNA here is from genome assembly GCA_027726005.1 of Juncus effusus. NCBI lineage: Eukaryota > Viridiplantae > Streptophyta > Magnoliopsida > Poales > Juncaceae > Juncus > Juncus effusus. The sequence goes on along the minus strand of CM050891.1, from coordinate 6,308,046 downwards.
GAGGAAGAGGAGGAGAGTGATAGTTGTTGTGACACGTGGACGGATTTGAGTGGTGGGATCTTGATATGGTGGTGAAAGCATTATCCTTTGGAGATTAATATTTTATTGGTTAGAAATAAATAAATAAAAATGGTTGTGATAAATTGGAGTGCTTTATTTTCTTTATTTGTGGTCAATATATGATTTATTTTTTCACCTAACGACAACTATGGTATTTATCGCCATCTTTTTTGTTTATGTTTTTTGCCTTCTCTGTTTGGTATTTAATATTTATCCATTGGCTATATATTCTACCACGCCACTCAATTATCGCATAGCTCGTAATATACCATTTTTCTTTCTCTGCAGATTTTTAGAATAGAGAATTATGACTTGTTAGAATATATAGTTCTAGAATATCCATCTCAAAAATTCAAAAAAAAAAAATGTACACAGAGATTTTTTTTAAAAAAATATAAATAGACCTAGTCCAGTTATATTTGTAATATTGGAGTTAGCCCATAAAATAATGCAATATTAAGGTACATAAAAATATTAAGAATATAAATAAGCCTATTACACTTATATTGGGTTTAGCCCATAGAATAATGCAATATTAAGGTACATGAAAATATTAAAAACATAAAAGGGCCTAGAGTTCGAGTACATTTATAATTATACAGCCCATATAAGAATGGAGATTCTTGCAAGCTTCCCACGACCACACGGTATCTTGTGACGTCAGCCCTATGACGTAATCATAAACGCAACAAAGTGAGTGGACCAAAATACCCCTGTGCTCTTGGCAAATAAATAAACATCACCTTTCTTATTATTTCATCACAATTATTATTTGGTTAGAAATAAATAAATAAATAAAATGATTGTAGAAATTGGAGAATTTACTACTTTGTGCTTTAAGATGAGAAATTTTTCATGCATTGACAATTGGAGAAGCATAATTTTTTTGGCTTAGTACATAGTACTGACTAATTAGTGTGTTATTTCTAAGAAGTTTACAAAGATTTTAGGCAGTTGGTCAATCCATATATAAGCCATTCAAAGTATATAATAAATGTTATTAATGGAGAATTGATTTCAGTCTCAACCTTAAATGCTAGCTGTCACAAAAAAGAAGAACAATTTTGCCGTGTTCTTTTTCAGTGCAATATTTGTTGAGTATGCATTATTCAATATTCCTTTTATTGAGACCCGGTATATTTTTCGGTATATTACTTCCTCAATATGCATTCTTCGTTTCTTTCAAAACAAAAAAAAAAAATGCATTCTTCGTTATATCTTTTTTACAAAGTAAAATTTCCAATATATATTTTTGTCAATATATTTCTGAGTATGTATTTTTAGTATAAGAAAGAAACTAAACGCATTACAAGTCAAGCAAAAAAAATCACATACAATCTAATGCAACAAACTAAGTGTATTGATGCGCCGTAAATTAACACAATCGATCAAATATCGAAACTCTTATGATATAATATATTTTGCATATATAACACGTGGTGCATGCATTTGTAGGTCAAAATGGCTTCTTTTACCTAATACATTGGAGGAAATTTCATCCAAGAAAAAAGGGTATTTTTGTAAATCAAAATTGAAAATATATAAATCTTGACTTAATCTGTTGACTAGGGGACCAGGGGTCAGTAAGGTCTCATATTTTCCAATTCTTTAGTCATGTTTTCACATTTTGTTATATTTCCACATCTACAGCGCAAATTTTGGTTGCCCTCATGATCAACCAATATGATTACAAGAGGATTTTAAATTTTCAATATAAAAAAAAATTCGTTTTTATTTCTTCTTTTCCTTTTAAATGTTTGGTTAGATGAGATTCATGGACAAATCACATATAAACAATATATATTATAGGAAATAAAAGAGAGAATTCAAAAATATTCATAAAGTCATGGGTTTTGAAAAACTTTTCCTTTTCTTTCAATCTAAGGATGCACTATGTAGAAATATAAAAAACTCTAGAATATATAGAATACATAGTAAAAATGTTAATATTCATTTTTTTTTTTTGTAAATTGAAATACTAGAATTTGTCAAAAACGAATTTTAAGTAGTAGAGCTTTATCTTTATCAAACAAAAAAAACAAGTAGTAGAGTATTATTTTACTGCCTGAAGTTCCTAATTAGGGACTTATGTATATGATGTGGTGGATAAATAAAGCGAAGATCCGAACCGTTAATTGTTAACCAATAAAGATCTATCTCAATCAATATCTAGTTAGTAGCAAGTCATTGGAAATTTTATGTCTTTTTCTCTTAAATAATTTCAAATTAATCATAACCATAAGATCTAAGAATATTTAAGGGGAATGAGTGTATGCATATAATGAAAGGCACATAATTAAGGAGGTGTTTAGTCGGCCCACAAATAAGAATCATATAAATCACATACTAATAGAGAATCATACCAACAAAATATTTTGAGAGAGACAGAGAGAGAGAGAGAGAGAGAGAGAGAGAGGAAGAAGAAGAGATGTTGTAGGTCATGAATGATGCATAAGAAGAAAGGAAAGTCTTCAATACATGAAGATCTAAAATCGGTTTGAAGCAAAGTTACAAAACCAAGGTCTATTCAATTCTTTCTTCTTTTTTAAGATTACTTGAAGGTTTATTCAATTTCTAAATTTATTTTTCTCTTTTCTGTTTTATTATAGGTTCCTATTGTTCCATATAAGGGGATTAATTAATTGTTTCTCTTCTCTTAGTTCTTTTTTAAAAGAAATAGTATATTCATACATCAAAAAGGTACATTTGTCCCTTTTTTCTTTCCCTAATACATAAATTCTCTTCTATTAATCTACATAATTTTAGTTTTCATCTTAGATCAAAGGACGAGCAAATGGAAAACATCACAAATAATGAAGGTGAATCAAGCGCAAAAATAACACAACCCGAAATGAAAGAATTCAACGATTTGGTTGAGCGAGAAGCATATCGCAAAAAACTACTTAATTCATGGAATCAAAATGGAACTTATAATGTATGGCAACCAAAATTTAAGCTTGAGGATTTCAAGGTATCAACAATTGAATTAAACCTTCTTCCAAGATCTTCTAGTGAGCCATCAATGGTGGTGCAAGAAGAAAACAAGAGCTCATTAATGAGTGGTACAAAAAGGGTTAGAGAATTTCCTTTTTTAATGGTCTCTAAAGAGAAGAAAGAAAAAAGTAATGGTGGTAGAGGTTTTGACTTGGATCTAAACAAGTTTATTGATGAATCTTTTAGCCCTAAGTAATCAATTAATTAGTTAATTTGACATGGTCAATTATTTTAGGAAGTATAATATAACACACATTTGGGGCTAATTTTTATTGGTTTAATTTTTGTTCATAGATTTGATTTGATTAATAAGAAATCAGGAATTTATGTAAGAATGTAGTTGGTCTCAAGTGTAACTTACATAATTATTCAAGTATTTTTTTTATTTTCCTTCTCGGTATCTTTTGTTATTGTATGCACCATGCATTTCATTTCACAAAAGACATAATAAATTATAAAAATACAAAAAATCTCCCCCAAAATGTCCTAAATAATTTATCAAATCAATACATTAAGTTCAATATAACCAACAAACCTCACAAAAAATTAAAACAAGTCCAAGTAAATATCACAACAAAAATAATAATACAAAACATTAATCTCCCACCTTAATTATTCTCCAATCGAACAACTGAATTATAATGCTCCCCCAATCCAAAAGCATGCTTATGGTATGACAACAAAATACTCCAATTACTACCATTATTTTCATTTTGGTCCTTATATTCTTTCCCCATTTCCACATTTGGAAAAGAACCCGAATAAACCACAATATGTTTTTTCAAAACGTGACTCAAAGCCCCCAATTCGAGTTGACCGCCCCAAATTGGAGTTGACTTTATTTCCTCACAATATTTCTCAAAACCCTCAATCGGGTCCTCATTTAATTCCGCTTTTCCTTCCGAAAGAAAAAACGGAATAAAATCATTTCTATTCTCCTTCATATAATTCGCTGTCAATTCCCGCAATTCTTGAAAATTGTAACTCGGCGCATTTCCTTTATTATTATTTAATAACAATTGATTTTCGACCGCTCGATACAAACAATGTCCGTCCGGTTTAATTTCATGAATTTTGAGCCCTAAAGGCTCGAGCTTTTTCCCCAAATTCTCATTTTCAATCATTTTATCAGAAACTAAATTATTCTGCTCTTCTTGGATTCTTAACTCTCGCGCGATTTCTTCTTGGACTCTTTTGCCCCTCCTTTTCGCGCTCTTTGAGGGCTTTGAGGGTTCATTTTGAGGGGCAGAACAGGAAACGCCAGCTATGGCTTTGACCAAATTGTCAAGGTTTGACTTTTGGTCAGAGGCGGAATTATTATTATTGTTATTAGTGTAACCTAATGAAGCAAGCTCTTGAGCTTGTTTGGATTCTAATTGTGAGGACAAAGCGGTAATTTCTTCTTCGACTTGTTTTTTCTTTGCTTTTTGCTCCGCTTTGCTGCCTTTTGCTGCTGCCTTTTTGAGGGTGAGTTCTTTCTCTTGCAGTTTCGCTTTCTCTTTTCTGTAAAGGGGAAACAAATTAGGGAAATTTGTGAGGATTTGTTGAAAAAGATTTGAACTTCTTAATTTATTTTGGCAATATGTTTATGGACTTAGTTAAGTAATTGATCAAGACAAAATATAAAAATCAGTATTAAACAAGGCCTAATTCAACTAAAAAAGATCTAATTTATCAATATACTGTGGTACTGTACTCAAATCCTGACTGAGATATATTTATCTAAGAAGAAACAAACCACAAATCAATTCTACAACTTAAACATCAAACAAAGCCAACTTTCAAAAAAAAAAAAACATAAATCGAAAAAAATCGAATTAAACGAATACCTGTGTCTAGCGAGCATTTGGTCTCGAGATTCTTGCTTCTTATCAGAAGCAGCATCGTCTCCAAGCTCCAGCTCTGGGGTTAGGGTTTCTTCCGCCATTGCCGCCGCTTGTGAGAGAAACACAGAAAAACTCAAAAGAATCAGAAAAGGAGAGATTTATTCCTATAAAATACGAGAATCAAAATCCAGAATTAAAATGGTGGATTCAATATTGGGCCGTAGGCCCAACTTAAAGGATTTTAGCAGGTTTATCTCTTTGAATGTTTTCTTTTCATTTTCATTGGATAAATCATAAACTAAGAAACTAATGAAAAAATTAACATATTATAAAAACATATATATTATTATAAAATATATAGTCATTCAATTACATTAAAACAATATATATATAAAGTCAAACAAGAATCTAAATAAAACATCTTAGTTTCTAAATAAAACAAGATAATTATTGTTTATTTTCTTACAAAATAGCCTTAATTATGACTAGATATGCACGTGACATATATGCATTTTGTTCTAACTTGGTAGAACACATGCCAATTGCCATGATGCAAATAGCACGATTCACACGGTTCAATTGAATTTGAGTCTTTTGAACATTTGTTTTGACCTTTTCTTTTGACAGAAAACCTCCTTCCATACTCTCTCTCAATCAAATCCATTTTATATTTCATTTCCTCTCTCCATTCTTACCAAAACACTAAATACGTCCATTTATTTCAATAAAATCATATATTGTATGTAAATTTATTTATACTTGAAGTAATAAAGGAATAATAAAAAAAAAACTCTGGTAGGAAGGAGGAATTTATTATTTAATATCAGGTTCAATATAATATTTGTCTTAAATCATCTTATATAAAGTATTTCAAAAAAGAAATATTTTTTCCATCAATATTAACTGTATATTTAAGGTTAATAAATCATAAAAAATTTAAATTTAAATCCTGAAAATGATAAATATGCTTGAAAAATTAACAAATAATTGAAAATATAATCTCTCCAGTTATGCATAACTGGAGAGAAAACCAAGACTTTGGGTCCATCAGACCCATAAAAAAAACCTCCAACCTTTAACAACTCCAAGTCAAATGGTTAGAAATCAAAAATCTATACTATACAGAACAAAACTAAAATCAAGCTCAAAATCTATTCTCTCAACCACCAAATCCACTCGTTTTCTTTCACAAATCTTTGTATAAATACACAGCCTTTTCTGTTAAGCTACGTCGCCTTTGTTCTCTCTTCAATTCGCGATTTTCAACTGGTAATTTACTTTTTTGTGTTGACTTTCAGTTTGGTGTTTTTTGGTGTTTTTTTTCTCTTGATTACTCACTTTTTTTGATGGGTTTATGTTTATTTCAGGGAATTTGAAGTTTTGAGTTAGATTAGGTTAAGCACAACAGCTCAACTGGTGTTTTTTTTGCTAGTGATTATTTAATTCGTCTCCAATTTAAGGTAGTTTTTCCTCTTTTTTGTTTTTCCTATTTCGATTAGCTGATAGGAATTTCTACTCTGATCATATTGATTTATTTTCTGAATCAAAGACCCCATTTTTGTGTGGATTTTTTGCTAAATGATCAATATTTTTTTGTTTTAAGCTATAAATTTCAATTAAATGGCTCAAATGCTCATTATCTCATCTTCATAACTGATTGAATATTTCAATTGCCTAAAATTAAATATCTTCATGTAATTTTTTGGTTAGCTGAAAATGTCTTACCATAACATAAAGCCGACATGTTAGTTTTAGACTTTTAGTGGGGCAATAATGCAATATGTCCCTTTCTGATCTGTTTTTATAACCCTAATTGCAATCTCAATTGGAGACCTAGTTGGTTGTATACTAGTCAAATAATTTACCTTTTCAAAAGAATAATTATATTTTTATCTCATGTCCAATTAAATTCTCAATCAAGCTAGACCTACTTTTTCATTCTTTTTTTAACGAACTTTTTCATTCTTTGCTATAATTTGTCAATAACTTTTCTTCCTTTCGACCTTTTTGTAGGGCACTTTCTTAATAAATATTTAATGAATTGTTTATGCGGTTTATTTAAAAAGAACAGTTCTGACGCTGTTCGACAAAATGAAGGTAAAAAAACTTACATCAAATTTTTTCAAATTCCACTTCAAAAAGTATTTTAATTAATTTTAATATTTTCTTATATATAATTTTATTTCCAGATATACCTGGTGTGAATAGAATAAGAATATTTTCGTACAATGAATTGAGAAAAGCAACTGACGGTTTTAGCCTTGAAAATAAAGTTGGTGAAGGTGGTTTTGGTTCCGTTCATAAGGTAAATAATTAATACCTTTATAATAATTCATAAAAAATACTAAATATTACATATATAGGAAATATCATCAAAACATCTCCTCTCCTAATTTCTCACAAAAACTGCTCAAATTACCTTACCGCCTTTTATTACCTTACTCATGCGTAATTAAAAGATAATAAACCAATCTTCTTTTTACATTTTACCCTACACAACTCACCTTTTTACATTTAAAAAAAAAAAAAATCCCCAAACAAAACAACCATCATTCAACCCAACCAAGTACCAACCTAACTAATCAATCACTCAACATTTTCTCTTTCTTTATTTTGAAAAATCACCCTTTATACATTCATTATACACATACACATGACATTCCTCATCTATCAAGGGTACACGTGAAACGGCAAAATCACCCCTATATTAACCCCCCCCCCCCCCCCTATTAATATCATTTAATCAATTATTTATTTAACCAGGGCAAGTTGAAAGACGGGACGCTAATCGCGGTAAAATCCCTCTCAACCGAATCGCGTCAGGGCGTCAGGGAATTCCTAACCGAATTAACCATCATATCTGACGTGGCGCATGAGAATCTTGTCAGAATGCTCGGCTGCTGCGTGCAGGACCCGCACAGGATGCTCGTTTATCCCTTCTTGGAGAATAACAGCCTCGCCCAAACCCTATTAGGTAAGTAATGTTAGAACTTCAAATTATGATGTATGAATGATCAATGTTGTTTTTTGGATGTGTGGTTTTCTTTGACTTTTGAGGTTGAGTGTGTTTTCTGAAATGTAATGAATGGTTCTTGTTTATCCTTTTAGGTGTTGAAATGTTAAAATATTAATATTAATATTTTTTAATTTTTATATGATATATTTGATATTATTGCTTGTTCGTCCTTTCTGATATTTTAATATTTCAATAGTATGTCCCTCTAAAATATATTTTAGTATTTTGATACGTAAAGGATAAACAAGAACCGTTTATTTGATATTTTAATATTTCAATATGTAACAAATACATTTTTTATACAATTTGTGAAGAACATGAAGTTTTAATTGTATAGTATATCGGAATATCCCTCTAAAAGTCATTAAGTCTAGACACACCTTTTTTCAAGTTCAAATTTTCACATATACCCTTTTAAGACACAATTTTTTCAAACATACCTATCTCTGATCCACATTCTTTCTTATCATTTTTTATCTAAAATATGTCTAATAATTCTTTTTCTTACATTTTTACAGGAAGAAACCCACAAAACCTAGTGTTTGACTGGAAAACCCGAGTCAAACTCTGCATTGGAATCGCTAAAGGGCTCGCATTTCTTCATGAGGAAATTCGGCCGCCGATTATACACAGGGACATAAAAGCGAGTAATATTTTATTAGACAAGGACCTAACCGCAAAAATATCCGATTTTGGTCTGGCAAAGTTGCTTCCTTCTAATGCGACTCATGTTAGCACGAGAGTTGCCGGCACAATGTGAGTGTTTCAAATTTAAGTTACAAATTTTAATATTTAATTATTAATCTACAAGTGATGTTGTTTATGTGTTTTTTATATTAAAGTAAAGGGAGTTTAAGGGGTTTTTGAAATTATAATTTTAGTTTTTTAATCTAATATTTATAATAGCAATTAAAAGGGAGTTTTTTTAGTTGAAAGTAGGGTTTTTTATGAATATTCCAAAAGTTTTTTTTTATGAATATGATAAAACATATTTTTTTTTTTTTGGAAAATTTTGTACCAATATTTGGATAAAATATCTGTAACTAAAGTTTAGTAAACAATAACTAACTATATCAAATTAGTGACCAAGTATTAAATTAATATTAATTTAATATTTTATTTCATTTTATGATTTTTTAGAGGATATTTGGCGCCAGAATATGCGATAAGAGGCCAAGTCACAAGAAAATCAGATATTTACAGTTTTGGGGTTCTTTTGTTGGAGATTGTTAGCGGCCGATGCAACACTAACACAAGATTGCCTTACGAAGATCAATTCCTTCTTGAAAGGGTAAAATTGTAATTTCATTAATTGTCACAAAAAAAATGAAATGGTTCTCAAATTGACCCAAAAAAGGTTCAAAGTTATTTTAATAACCCATTCTTGAATTTTATTCTCAAACTAGACCAAAATAGACTTTGAAAGACTGATAGTACAAAGTACTGAAATATCCAAGTCTTGTGAAAAAACCCAAAAAAAAGGTACCTGACTTTGAAAGTCCTATATACCTTTTTTGAATTTCAACTGTTTTGAGACAATTTGAGAATAAAGTTAAAATGTGGTTTAGTTTGGTATTTTATAAAGTCTTTCTAGGTTAATAGATGAATCTTACCAAAATATACCATATTAATTTCTACCAGTACAAACCCTAAATTCTAATTCTAATTTCAATTTAATTTCTTTTTTAGACGTGGACGTTATATGAGAGGGGAGACTTGGAGAAAATAATCGACGCATTTTTAGGAGACGATTTAAACATTAAAGAGGCAATTAATTTCTTACAAGTCGCATTATTATGCACACAAGATGCTACAAAACTTCGTCCCGCAATGTCAACCGTGGTAAAATATTTAACCGGGGAGAAATTAATTACCACCGAAAAAATTACGAAACCGGCCGTGATTAGCGACTTCATGGATTTGAAAATCAAAAGCGGTAAAAATAATAAGAATATGGATGTTAATAATAATAATAATAATAATAATAATAATAATGATGCGAGTAATTTTGGGCAAGTTTCGACGAGTATTAATTCTTCGGTTGCGGGAAATAATACAGTATTTTCGTCGGAGGATGATTCAAATACGCTCATGTCAAATACTTTCTCCGATAGGGACTAAAATGTAAAAAAAGTTTTACATTGTTTTGTTTTAAGGATATGAGTGATATTTTGCATTTTTTTTGTTTTTAAATTGGGAGGTAGTTCAAGGGAAGTTGAAGTGTTTGATGGTTGGTTTTTAAGTTTTTGTATAGGTTTTTTTGTTCTTTTTTTGTAATTCTGTCCAAAAGAATTTGAGATGTATGAGTGGATTTGAGTGTATATATTGAATTATTTTCATGTATTTCCATTCATTGTTTTAGAGCTCAATGACAGCTATCTTTTCTATTGTTTTGTGAATTTCTTGTGTTTATATAAATCTTTTTTTTTTGTTGCAAAATCTCACTATTTGAACATTTGTCAATCTTTTGCATCTTTTTCCAGTTTAAAACCATGTTTGCCTAATATGTTAGCACAAAATTATTCCTTCCAAACTTCACACACATTATATTAACAATTTATTAACCATAAATATTCAAACTAACCTCAAATCTTAAAATAAAATCAGAGCAAGAGAAAAAAAACAACAAACAAAAAAATAAAAACATACTTAAACTATATTTAATACTATTATTAATTAAGATTTATTTATGCTAATAAAACATACAAACTTTATGGTTAAATAGATCCCTCTATCTATCCATCCATCCAACTTTTCTTCTTACTTTGATCCCAAATCACCAATTCACCCCCTAAATTTCCTCAAATTCGCAACTCAACACCCCATAACCGCGCAATTAGTCACAAAATCCCCCGCTCTATCTCTCTCTCCTAAAACCTCCCACTCTCTCTCTCCTCCCTCATTATCCGGCCTCCAACCATAAATCGCAATCCCCTGTCCCAAGTTAACCCACTTACCTTTTATCACTATCAACGTATCCCCACACCCCTTAAACCCTATCCCCCATCCTCTTAGCGAATCCGCCCTCACCGGTAATTCATTCACTTCCACCCAGTAATTGTTTTTTTTATCGTATTTTTTAACAACGTTGGTTTCTTTATGCGCGAGATAAAGATTGTTATTCACCACCGCCACCAAAGGTGGCGATTGGTGATAATCGTTGTTTGGAACTTCGTACATATTTAATATTCTTCTCCAAACCCTAGTTGAAAAGTCAAACTCCTCGCCGCAAGCCAACCACTCTCTATTCGCATCCATACCCCCAATTACATAAAACTTCCCATCCATGAAAAATCCGGCCGATAATCTTCTCGCAATATTTAATTCAGGCAGTGGGGTCCACGTGTCAGCATCAGAATCATACAGCTCAGCGGATTTCAAAACCCGACCCGTTATGTCAATCCCGCCCGCTAAAACGGCCAACTCGTTTCGGGAGCCGGATCCGAAAAGGCAACGGCCGTGAATCATAGGGCGACACGTGGACCAATGGTTGCTCGCCACATCATACTTGTAGATTACTAAATCATATATTTCACGGCCGAAAACTAATAAATGGGTCCCGACCGCTAAGGATTCTTTATCCGCTAAGTTGAAACACTCGTCGCACGGAATCCGAGGCATGGGGATCCAGATCCTTCTAGAAGGATCGAAAGCCGTCCATGGCATGAAGCTCGACGCCATGTAGATGTAATGTTCTATTTTGTTTATGTTTCGGCGTAATTTGTATAGATACCCGCTTGAGATTAGGGTTTTGAGTTTTTTATTGGTGCAGGATAAGGAAGGGTAGTCTGAGCGGCTTGAGAGGGCGAAACAGTCGAGCGCCAGGTCATCGGGCAGGCCGGGAAGGATTGAGTCAACAGGTTGACTTTGACTTTGACTTTGAGTAGAGGGGGAGTGGGATTTTGTTTTCTTGGATTTGGGAAAGTCGGGATTTGGTTTCCGGGTTTTTGAGGTTTGTGGGCTTGGTGGTGGTGTTGTTATGAGGAGGAATAAGAGGAGGGATTTTGGAAGGAGGGATTTGGGGTCTTGGTTTTTTAGGGTTTTGAAGAGTTGGAGAAGCACGGAAATCCGTGCGAGAGTTAGGGTTTTTGAGTTAGGGTTTTGGGTATTGTTATTCATTTTAGAGTTTTGGAAAAATGAATGGATTAATGAAATGAAATGAAATGAATGAAAGTTGGTTGGTTGGTTGGTTATTTGGTTAGTTTTTTTTTCTCCTTTTGATTAATTGAAAAATCCTGCAACAAGATAAAATTAGAAAGAATATTAAAAAGTTTGTGTAAGAAATGACAGCGGAAAAACTCAATTCACTACCATATAGTTGGTTTTCAAATCGCAAAAATTGAAAGCAGAAAATTGAAATTACATCAGAAAAAAAGAATCTTAGCTTTCAAGTTTCTATGAAAAGAAAAATCAATTTGTTTTGGATCAGTTTTCGTAAAGATAATAATTATCAGTTTTAATTAGTAAAGATATTAATTATCAAACCTGTTAAACTCAATCCGCTAGATCTAGATGTCTCACTCTAAATCAATTTAAATTAGTAAAGAAAAGCTCAATTCACTTTTAAATAACGGTCAGTATTTAGTTTAAAATATACATGATAGTAATATTTCTTTAAAGAAAACTTTTAAAAATTAAAAATTAGATTTGAAATCGCAAAAAGTGACAGTGATAGATTCAAATTATACATACAAATTAATAAGTGTATATATATATATATTAATATATATATGACTTTGTTTTATCTCACTAGAAAATTGGTCACATTTAGAATTTCATTAAGATTTACTGATGTTAAGATATGTTAGAGAAATAAATCTATATTTCAGACTAAATCATAAATATTTATTATTGCTCCATTAATTAAAGATAAATCAAAATATAAAAAATACCTAATATTTTTTTTTGAGAGGTAAGCCGAGGTTATACCTAGGCGCCAACAATTATATTGAAAAATAGTTAAAGGTTCATTACAAATAGTCTTGCCAAGAGAGTTGTCTGAATAGAAGTAACCAAGAAAACAGAAAAACTATAATTAAGCGTTCAATAAAAGGAAGCAAGTTTAGATATTATTTTTCCAGAGCATAATGTCAGCATTGATTGCTTGTGATAAGCATGTGACAAAAAATACCTAATATTAGTTTGATCAGAATTGACTGGAAGCCAGATCCCCTTACCAGACAAAAAGATATCAAATCTATCGGTAAAAGTCCATCAGTTATTCAAAAAAGAAAGAAACTGATATGCAAAAGATCAGAAAATTACAAAAATAATTAAAACAGAGAAATATAAACCTTTTCTCTTTATCTGAAATCTCCAGCAATTATCTGTTAATAACCAAAATTGCAAGTCATCAAATTAAATACAAAACAAGAAATCAAATTAATTTTAGCAAAATTAGGGGAGAAAGAAGCAACAAAAACCTCACCTTGTTCATCAATAAAAAGCTCAGTTGATTAACCACTGAAACCGATAATTTAATGAAACAAGCTTCAAAACCTGATAAAAATCCAACAAAGAACAAATTTATATAACAACACAAAAAACCACAACTTTTAGGGGAAAAAAAGTAACTCAAAAAAGATAAAGATCTAAACAATCTTTCTTTCCACTCACCACCTTTTATTCACTTAATAACTGCAAATAACACATCAACATCTCACTCATGAACCCAAAAAAAAAAATCTTAAAATCACAACACAAAACACAAAACACAAAAACAACCACCTTGGATCTAACCGTCGATTTCTATCTCCACCAAACCCTGGCCGTCCGACCACCCATCACCGCCGGCCACCACCTCAAATTATCGCCATCCTGAACGAACTATAGAAAGAAAGAGATCTTCCAAGAAAGGCTCAAGAGCTCTAAACAGAGAATATGAAAATCAACGGATGAATAACAATGGACAAAATGGAATATATCAGATTTGACTGCATAAACACGAAGACAACGGAATGAGTGGGGCTATTTATAATTACGAATAAAGGAAGGGGTGGTATTGCAAAACCACCGGTTTTCGACTTCGGTTTCTGTTCTTTTCCACTTGTCATGAACTATTATAACCTTTACCGACTGCCCCTCCAATTCCCTCTTTTTCCCATTCAAAATCCATTTTGATTAATAACAAGAGGATTCAAGGATTGTGTAGTGATATAAGAAGAAGGTAGGGTGTAATATGAACGTATAGCGTCTTTGTCTACAAGTAGCAACTTCCACTAAAATACAAGCATTTTAAAGCAAAAAAATATAAATAAAATAAAATACAAGCATTTTAAAGCAAAAAAATAAAAATAAAATAAAATACGAGCATTCAAAGATACGGAGCATGCAAAATCTACAGCCTCGTAAACGAACGGCTAAGATTGGCTGCTTGAACTTTTGGGCGGCCAGGATGAGTTTGAAATAAAAAAGAGTTCTGACGGGATTAGCCGCCCCGCACGCGAGGCCATGCATTTTCATGATTACATTTGTTTCCTGCATAAGGTGTAGTATGTACAAATTACGACAGATGAAATATCTATATAGTTTTGAGAGCTGATACGCACCGTCCGCTTGTATAACATAATTACAAAAATGTATATTGATAAATAAATAAAAAAGATAGAATGAACACATATAAGTAATTTTTGTACGCTGCGCACTGCAACTTCTTCTCCTCAATCCTCATTGTGCATGCCGTTGAGGCGTTCCACCTGATTTTCAGTTTGAAACTCTTTTGGACAATGAAAGTACTGTAGACACAAGAAAACAATCTCCTGCTCAGAGTAACGCTTGGCGAAACCTTAGCCACATTTCCACCCGTTAAGGCATTCCTGTATAATTCAACAAAAAAGATCGTAAACTAGATGAAATCGTGCAAAATATTTAACACTAAACAGATCATAAACTAGATGAAAAAAATCAAAATCAAACATGTCTAACACTAGACAGATCTTAAACTAGATGAAATCATTCAAAAACAGTCAAAATTAGACATGTTTAACACTAGATTCATCTTAAACTAGATAAAATCATTCAAAAAGACTCAAAATCAGACATGTTTAACACTAGACTGATCTTAAACTAGACGGTACACTGATATAAAAACGATATTATTTTTCAATTCACTCAATAAGTGAACAACTAAAAAGCTATAAATGTATGGTGGCGCTATTTAGGTCTTGTTTAAGCGGTTGATGTGAATATTTTTTTTCTATGATTAGATTATGTTTAAGCGGTTGATGTAAATATTTTTTTTCTATAGCTGCAATGATAATATAGTAAACATTGTACACCATGTGCAGGCATAATATGAACATCACGTGCAGGAAACCGTGACTAGTCAATGACGCACGCGCTCTTATATCCGCGGGGACCACACGCATTTTTACGAATTGGTCAGGCATCTGTACTTTCGTACATGAAGCTAATCATGTGAAGACACGTCGTTGATTTGTAGGGTCACGTAGGGTTGTCGAGGTGCGGAGTGAAGAGTGTTCTGGTAAATATTTATTTCTCGTTATGGATGTAGATAAGGACAGCCTTTTGTAACTTTGCATTTGTTTGGTAAGTTAATAATAAAGTGATTTCAGGCGGTGGCTAATTTTGACCTAAAATTTAAGTAACACTTAAAACCTAAGAGACACCTAAAACTTAAAACTTAAGAGATTTGATAGAGCTCTATGGTACTGTAGCATGACGGATTCAATAATAATATATATAATTTATTTTCTAAAAACAATATATTCATAACAATATATATAATTTATTTTTTAATAATAGCATATACATAAAAAATAAAAATAGTATATAAAATAAGAAAAATGTACATAAAATGAGAAAAATAATGAGAAAACAATATATAAAATAGAAAAAAAGTATATCTGCAGTGCCGTCGTGCTACAGCATGCTACAGTGCCGTCTTGTTTGCACATTTCCCAAAATTTAAAGGGGCATTAATCAAAAATCTAGAGAGCAGTATATACATAGTTTTTAATTTTTATATAAAATATACTAGTATAATCACATATATATATATACTATAACTTCAAAATTTTGAGGGGCCAGTTGTTCTCTAGTCACTATTAAGATCCGCCACTAATTTCTTATGTTTTTGAAAAATTTGTTATTTGTGTTCTGTTCACATGAATTGTTTTTTTTTTTGAAGATTTAGATGTATTTTTAGTTTTTTTTTTGCTTGCTTGGATAAAAAATTAAAAATATATGTTTTAGTTTAATCAATTAGGATAAGATAAAATAAATGTTTATAAAGGTGTGACTATAGTTTGTACTATAAGATAGAACAAATATGAAAAGATATGATAATATAAACAACCAACTTGAGTTGTAAGTAATTTTTTGAGATTCAACCCATATTTAATTATGGATTGAGAGCTTTTTTTTTTTGGTTAAATATGTGCTACCTAGGATTTGTTTTGTCGGGGCATGAACTTGTGACCTCTTGTAACACATGCAATATATTCTACTAAATATGTTGTTAGTTATTTGCCTGAGTTGTAAACGTAATTGCATTTAGTTAGAAGATTTTTTTTTTTAATTCAAAGATGCACACTTATAGTTGATTAAATATATAAAAAAGGATATCATATAATATGAAAAATTAATTGTTACTTAATAGGAAATTTGATTGTTTTAAATTTAAAAGATATAATTATTTGTTGAGATATATGTATTTAGGTTGTTAAATCAAAAGAATATAGTAAGATAAAGTACAATACATGAAATTAATTGTATTAGATATTTACAACTTCGTCTTTATCTTTATTAACTTTGAACACAAATGGAACTATTTATCCTTTATACAATTTTATTACTGACTTCCTTGATCAATAATGATGTACATGCAATTTCTTATACTTTACTGATTTAGATACATATAGGCTACAGCAGCCAAACTATCTTGTCTGCATCTAATTATAGATAAATATAAGTGAATTTTATGTGCCTCATGTTTTTGTGGTTATTCCAAAATATAACTAATTTTGTGATCATCTTTACAAGAAGACAATGCATCGAGTTAATAACTCCATATAAAATCAGGAAGTTTCATGAATTTCAGATGAATATAAATGCATGTGTCTTATCTCTTTATAGTTACTCGCAAATATAACCTTTTTTTGGTGATTGTTCTTATAAAGATTATAATCAGGGCTGATCTGTCATTTTGAGAGCCTTTGAAGAATATCAACTTGAGTCCTTTATATATAAAAGATAATGTTTTTCCTAAATATGTATAATATTCTTGATGAAAAATAAAAAATATTTTAGGAGTTCAATAAATGGTATTGCATCTCGTAAAACTATAAAGTTATTTTTTATTTAAAAAAATTATAATTATAGTTGGATGAATTTAACTCTAATGTTGAGCAATGATAAATTAATTTTCTATTTTACTGTTTTTTTCTACTTTTAGAAAAATATTGTATACTATTTTGTTGGTCCATGATGGTATGAACATATTACACAAGTTACATCACTAGTTGTTCATGATAAACTTATTACACCTAACAATAGTTAGCTACATATATAATATGCTCTAGCAACTATGATATAAATTTTTTGCTCTCGAATAAGAAGAATCCAAATAATTTCTTTTCGCAATTAATATATATAAGCAGGGTGTAAATTGTAAAACTTTCACATTTTCAGTAAACTATGAGGGTTACAGTGAGAATAATACGACTTTGTTGCTTTTACTCTTTCTCCTCCTCCTTTACAGTCTGTCCTTTTGGATAAGGACCCAGACCCTTCACCGTCAAAATTCGTTCATATTACCGTGCATATTGATGATATTTCTGTAAGTTTGTGTGTAACAGATTATTAAAGAAACTGATATATCACGACGCACTATAGCATATTTAAATAGACAGTATATATAACCAATAAAACAATATACAAAATTGAAAAAATAGTATATATAATTTATTTTGTAAATAGTATATATATAAAAAGTGAAAACAGTATATAAAAAATAAAATAGTATATTAAAAAACGGTAAAACAGTATATATAAATTTCGAAAATAAATAATACATAAAAAATAAAAATATGTTTAAAACAGTGAAAATAATATATAGAAAAAATAATATATTAAAAAGCAAAAAAAAAAGTATATATACAGTCCGTTGTGGTTTGGACGTGCTACAGTACGTCGTGATATCGCATTTCCCATTATTAAATTATTCAGATGACTCTTTACATAATATAGAACTTATAAATCCTCACAATACTTGATAGTTGAATGTTTACTCTGAATGGTAAATACAAATAAAAGCCCTTTTACCCAAAATGGAAATATTTCAGGTTATTCATTTCCTGATATTATATTTCACATATAAAGATAATCATTGAACGAATAATAAGATTATAAGAAAATATGAATTAATTTAAGATATATATGCTAATTATTTTGGAGAGGATGGCTTTATTCTGTTATTAGTTGGATCATTATTATACTATCTGACACCATTTGCACAATAATCAGCTAAAATTTATGCAACCATTTTTGTAAGAACTGGATTTCATGTCACTTTCGTTCTCTGATGAAAAATAAAATGAGGCCATGTGAGGTGTGCTTCATTATTTTTCTGGGCCCACTACCAATTCCTTATTTCTTCTCAATGAAATATTATTTCACTAGACCATTTAATAATTTATTTTGATATTGACAAGTCTAAAATTTAATTTGAACAGTTTTAGTGGTTGTGTAAAATTAATATGCCCACTACTCAGCATTTTTGTACCAAATATTTGAATCTAAACCCATTTTTAATTATTAAAGGTTCGAAGTCAATAGTTTCTAATCAAGTATCAAATTTCATGTTTTACAATCTCTAAACATAATTAAATAGCATCATAACAAAATCAAAGGCCAGGCTGACAAAATTTACAATCTTTTTTTTACAAATCGAAAAGCTTGGAAACTAAAATTCTACATAAAAGAAACTAATTTTTCGGCTTCTTTGGAGGTGGCGGTGGCATGCTTCCTGCATCTGCACTTCTTTTAATTCCAAGAAAATGCTCAACCTAAAAAACACAACAAAATTAATCAAAAAAAATTAGTTAGTACATCTAAACCAAGCAAACAAAAAAGAATGCACAATTATATAATCAAATAAATAAAAAAAATAATTACCTTTCGGTCCCCAAGCATTGGAGTCAAACTGCCCACATCTTTCTCAACTGTCGCAAAACCGCTTCTCGGATCACTCGTTTGTCTAAAAAATCACACAAAATTACAATAAATAAATATTAAACCAAATACACAACACTCGTTTCCATAAAAGTATATCACATGTAACATTCTTATGAGAAATTGTTCAAATATATTTACTCATATTTACATAAACCCCCCACTTTTGAAATATTAACAAATGCAATGCATCCCTTACCTTTAAAGTTTCTGTTTTCAAAAAACCATAACTTGTCCACAAATATTCAAAAAATATTTATAAAGGAAGCTTTCATAAATATTCAAAAAATAAACAGGGATTTCAACAAAAATAGAAAAAAAATGGGATAAATGCACCATTAGTCCCTGTATTTTACTTGCGTTGCAATTTAGTCCATGTACCCGGGACTAAATCGCAATTCAATTAAAGCACAGGGACTAACAGTGCATTTATCCCATTTTTAATTAATTAATTTAGGGATGCTAAAAGAAGGCTTCTATAAAATTAAAAAAAAAAATACATAGTTGGTGGCTTTCTATAAATGTAAAAAATACAGTCCTTTCTGTATAGGGAGGGGTTCTCTATAAACATAAAAAAAATATAGGGGTATTTCGGTAAATAACCCAGGTTTGATGTGTCCGCTTAATTTTCTGCAAATATTAAAAAACAGAGGGGTATTATGGTAAATAACCCAGGTCTGACGTGTCCGCTCAAAACAAGACAAAAACTCTTCATTTTCTATAAATATTAAAAAACAAAGGGAGGGGTATTATGGTAAATTACCCAGGTCTGACGTGTCTGCTCAAAACAAGATAAAAACTCTTCATTTTCTACAAATATGAAAGATTAAAAGAAGGGTATTTTAGTAATTACCCGGGTTTGACGTGGCCGCTGAGGACGAGATAGGGACTCTTCATCTTGGCCTGGGCCTCGCGCATCTTCTCCATGGAGAGCAGAGGCGTGTCGGAGTCGGGCATCTGTTTGGCCTTGAGCTCTTCTTGGAATTTCTTGAGTCTTTTTTCTTGCTTCATCTTGCCCGGACCCTTACCGTGGAACTTGTGCGACAGCGCCCTGAACGCCTCCTTCGGCGTCATCTGTATTAAAGAAATAATAATAATAAAGAAAATTAGGAAAAATAAAGAATTTTAAAAAGAAGATAATTAAATAATATAGGGAAATAATATACGCCCTTCCAGAAACTGGAAATATTAAATTTACACTTCCGAAAAATGCAAATATCATGAAATATGACATATTTGTAATATTTTGGAAGGGTAAATAAATATGACATTTGCAGTTTGGAAGGGTAACTCCGATATTTCTAGTTTTTGGAAGGGTAAATATTTAGTTTCCCCACAAAAAAAAGGGCAATTTGACACCTGCCCCCCCGGAAAATATCACGAATATACCCTTCCAAATGAGAAATTCCGCCAAAATATTTAGTGACGACATTTCTTATCTATATATGGATCTTCAAGATATTCATGTTTTGGAGCAGCATGCGTGATATTTCACAATTTTCCAGCGGCCCACATAAAAATTTCACCCAAAAAACATTTAGAAACAAGAATATTTTATTATTTATTTTTAACAAACTTACGATTCGGCCGAATTCATCGAGTCTCTCAATCCTTATCTCCCTCTCCTCCTTCTCCCTCACCCCACTTCCCCCACTCTTACTCGATGGCTCCTCAACAATCCCGACCAGCTTGCTCTTCTTCTTATCCATCGTCCTTCCGCCCCAATCAATCCCCTCGTTCAGCGTGCCTCTGTCCTTCAACAGTTTCAGAGCGCCAGATAAGCCCTTGCCGACGGACGGCTCGTGGATGATGTCGTCGGGGGCGAGTGCGTCTTTTTGCTCTTCTTTGTCTTTTAGTGGGGAGGGTGGGGGAGGAGGTTGGGAGGAGGAGTTGGAGGTGAGGTCGGACCAGCCGGCGGTGATGTCGGCTGTTTCGTCTTGTTGTGGTTGTTGTGGTGGTGGGGAGTCTGCGTCCATGAATACGTCGTCGGTTTCTGGCTTTTGAGTTTCTGTATAAACAGGAGATAAAAATAGTTAGTAATTAAATAAATAAACAAATGAGGAAACAAGGAAACAAACAAATAAATAAACAAAGAAATAAAATATAAATAAATAAATAAATATTTTTTATGAATAAATACAAAAATAAATAATATGTTTATGTACATATAAATCAATAAACAAAATAAAAATAAAATAAAATAAAATAAATGATAAATAGATGAACGAGATAAATAAATAAATTATATAAATCCAGGGAAGCTTTCGATAAATCGCAAACTAAGAAAAAAACATCTTAAAATAAGACCGCAAATTAATTAAAAAAGCAAATAAACTAACTAACTAACTAAATAAATATAATAATGAAGAAACGACTTAATTACCTTCTTTCAGCTGAAGTCCCCACACAAACTCATCCATGTCACTAAAAACCACCTTATTACTATTTCCACTATTCCCACCATCATTATCACCATGATCATTATTATCTATTTCCATATCATTCTCATTATTCACTTTCTTCTCAGTGGCCAAACTCACAACTTTCTTCAAATCCAAAACATTCTCCTCTTTTCTCATCATCAAAGCTCTTTTCCTCTCCTGCTCGACCGACCTCTGCAAGTCCTCATAATCCTCCCCAAAAACCAGGACTTCATTTCCCTCATTTCCGTCATCCGAAATCCCGGTTTCCCTCATCCTCGAAATCCGGGTTTCCTCTTCCGCCTTTTCAATCGCCGCCTTGTACTTACCAATCCGGGATTCCGATTCCATCTTCTCCTTCTCTTCAATCTTTCCTAAACGGTTCGGATCTTTTCTGGACCCGAAATCCGAGGATCCGAGACCCGATTCTTTAGCCTCTGCTTCTAATGCGTCTAAGTCGAGTTTTTCTTTCTTTCTGAGGGATTTTGTTTTTTTCTTTTTGGGTTTTTTGAATTGGAGCATTTCTTCTTGGGTGTAGTATTCTGACGAGGTTTTGGACTGTGAGGTTAGGTCCAGAGCAGGTTTTTGTGTGGACACTCCTGATATTCTCTTTCTTAGCTGCATTGATTAATTAAATATATAATTATTAGATAGAATCATAGAATAAATAATTGTAATTGTATTAATTTAATTACCTCTTCGAGTTTTTTTTCTGCTTCGCCAGTGAAACGGCCGCCTTCATCTAATGTAACTCCCTGAAAAAAATGTTAAATAAATTAAAAATGGAATATTGGAGGATTAAATTATTTAATTTGGAAATAAATAGAATAATACCTCGTCTTCCATTGGATCGTCGTACTGAGCAAGCATAGGCTTCTTAATTCCGGTATCATCACTAAACCTAAATTAAAAAAATATATATATGTATAGTAAAAATAAAATTAATCTAAATTTTACAAAATTAAACTAAAATAAAATAAAGAACTTACTTGTCAGTATAAATTCCGGTTTTTTTCTTAGAAGCCTGATACAAATCGTCTCTATGTTTCTGCTCTCCAATCTCCACATTTTCAAGCATGTCCGCCTCTTTTAAAATAAAAAAAATAAAAAGATATATTAAATTCAAATTAAATATTTTTCTTTTTAAAATATTAATTAATTATTAAAGTAATATAATATTTAATACCTTCGTTTAAATCGCCAGAAGCAAGAATATCTTGATCTTTAAGAGTGAGAACTACAGCTCCACCTTCTATTACTTTGTCGAGTCCGTGTAGAACTTTCATTCCAGCCAAATGATCTGTAAATATATAATATATTTTTATAATATACTACCGTTTTTTAAATCAAAAATAGAAATAAAAACATGAATATATAATTAATAATATTTATATACCTTTGGCATGTGCAGCTGATTCTTCATCATCAGAATCATCATCGCTTCCTGCTAATAATTTATCCTAAACAATAAAAAAAATACTTAAATTAGTATTAAAAAAATACAAATAATATGATTTTTTTGTTAATTTTAATATTAAAAAAAAAATACCTGTTCTTCCAAGGCTTGAGAGAGTTTGAGAGCTTTTTCTCTCTCCATTTTTCGTTTCTCTTCAACTTTTCTGAGTTTACTAACGAACGATAATACATCCGAGTCTTCCTCTTCTTTCTCTCTCTCCTTCAACCTCTCCTCTTTCTTCCTGCAAAATCACACTGAATTTAGAGATGAGTAACCAAAATTTAATTTTAATAATCGTAAATTTGTTTTTGTGACACTCACTTGACGATTTTCTCTCTCAGTTCTGAAGCCTTTTCGTCTTCCTTTCTATCGGTTCTTCTAGAAGTTTCTTTCTCCTTGTCTTTCTCTCTCTCAGTGCTTCTCTCTCTGTCTCTTGGTTTATCCTTCTCTTTTTCTCTGTTCCTCTCTCCATCTTTATCTTTGCTTCTATGCTTCTCCTTATCCCTCTCTTTCTCTCTCTCCCTTGGTTTCTCTTTATCCCTCTCTTTCTCTCTTACCTTGTCTTTGTCTTTTTCCTTCTCTCTGTTCTCTCTATCGTTATCCCTGTTCCGTTCTTTATCCCGATTCTCTCTATCCTTCTCTTTGTCCCGATTATCTCTATCCTTCTCTTTATCCCTATTCTCCCTATCCTTTTCTTTATCCCTATTCCGCTCTCTATCCTTCTCTTTATCCCTACTCCTCTCTTTATTATCCCTATGCTCTCTATCCTTCTCCTTATCCCTATTCCGCTCTTTATCCCTACTCTCTCTATCCTTCTCCTTATCCCTCTCCTTATCCCTGCTTTTCCTATGATCCTTCGAGCTTTCCTCATGGCGATCGCTATCCCTTTTCCTCGAATCCTTATCCCTATCCCTTCTGTGCTCGTCCCGATCCAATTGAATCTCGCCCGGCTCCAAATCTGCTCCGCCCATCACAAAATTCAGCGAAAAAAACTTCAATCAAGCTGGAAATTCAGCTTCAGAGTAGCAAAAACGAAGAACGATTTGTGGGAGAAAGCGGAGTCGAAGAATTTTTCTGACAAGGTTAGGGTTTTGAAAGAAAGAGAGGAAGAGGAGAGAAGTAAGTATAAAATGCTGAATTTGGAAATAATAAATAAAAGAGGAAAGGCCCATATTATATAGGCCTAAAATTCATAAATGTTATATAGTTCAGTATTATATAGGCCCACAATTCACAAATATTATATAGTTCAGTATTATATAGGCCCACAATTCACAAATATTATATAGTTCAATATTATATAGGCCCACAATTCACAGATATTATATAGTTCAATATTATATAGGCTCACAATTCACAGATATTATATAGTTCAATATTGTATAGGCCAACAATTCACAAATATCACATATCATCCAGCCCCCAGTAAAATTTAAAACTATCATGGATAGCCCTGCAGAACATGAAAAATAATAAATATAAACATGCCCTTACTCGCCTAATTAAAAAAAAACTAAAAGATCATTTTTCTTAAATATTCATTGCGGAATAATAATAATGAATCAAGGGAAATTTGTACATCATCTTGAAGCAAATGTAAAAAAGAAGGGTAATGTATAATATTTTCTGATACATAAAAAATATTGGATCTATTTCCATATGAAAAAGTGAAGTTGCAGGTTTCATATCTACTTGGAATAAATCCATCTAACCAAATATATATGATAATAAATATACACATTTGTCAAATATGGTATGGAAATAAAAGTATCAAGCAATCCCTTAAACCAATTTTCTAAAGTTAAATACATATACACACACACTATGAATAAAATCATATCCGATATGTACATATCTTTAAAACCCTAAAATCAAAACAGTAATTTAACCAGTCGCCAATTTGCCAACAAGCCCTTTATAATAACTTTCATCACCTAAAAAGGATTAAACATATAATTATCCATCTGCCCCTCAAACTTAGTAATATTGCTGAGCATAGCTTTGATGGCCTTCTTGTCAGAACCTAGTTCTAAAATCCCTTCAATAGAAATATTATTGGAGTCTTTAAATGATCTGAAAGGTGGGCCCATGTTGGAGAAGCATGACATGGCCTGCTCTGATTGGTCGAAAGTAATATATGCTGAATCTACGAGTGGAGGCAGCGAAACAGATCCAGATTCGTTCAGAAAAGAATCGACTGTTGGTCTAGGATTCACGCTTTTGCTCTTGTGGAAGACTTTGCATAAGACCCAATCTTCCTGTTTAGGTTAAAAAAAAAAATTATATATTTGGGTTAAAATATAGAAAAAGAGCAGTTTTTGAACCTACAAATTATATTTTTATAGAAAACAAAAGTTTATATTTAGGTTAAAATGTAGTGAAAAGAAGTTTATGAACGTACAAAAACTAAAGAGATTTTTGTATTGGTGATAAATAGCCTATCATATTCATCAAAAAATAAATAAATAGCCTATCCCAACAAAAGACCAAAATTATTCTTTTGTTAAAATATAAAAAATATTGGTGCACAATTTAAGCATGAGAAAACTTTTGCCAAAAAAAGAAACAAAAACCTAACTAACTAACAAACTCTACCAACCTTAAGCGAAAACTTGGGCGGATCTGTGGTTACGCCTTCCATGCGAAACTCATGCATGACCCACTCAGTCTTTCTGCCTTTCGGGGCTCTGCCTTGGTAAAACACGAGCGTTTTTCTCATTCCAACCAGTTGCCCTCTCCTGCTGATCATTCTGTCTTTTCCTGTCGCTTTCCAGTAACCTGACTGAGTCGCTCGGTTTGTTCGTTGGCCTGTCGCATATTTTCGGTCCCTTAGGCTGTAGAAGTACCAATCTTTTCCTCCCACACAAGCGATTTCTGAATAAAAACAATAATTAGTTATACCAATACTGAATTATTCATTTATTTAGTTAATTAGTTGTAATTATATAACTTATTGATATGAATTGAAACAAAAAGGTTTCGTGGTGTAGTTGGTTATCACGTCAGTCTAACACACTGAAGGTCTCCGGTTCGAACCCGGGCGAAGCCAATTTTTTTGGACCTTTTCCTAATATTTTATGTATCTCTTCTGGTCCTTTTGTAACTTTGTACAATTAAGATAAACTTCAGTATTTGGTAAGATTCTATATATCTCAGAAAGTTGATATTACTCACGAGTGTCTAAATCGAGTTGATTATATCATGAGAATAAATGTTTTCAGTTATGTGGTGACGAAAATGCCAACTAAATATTTTCGTCTGAATTGTTCTCTCTCTTTCCAACTGAAAAAGCATAAAACATGTATATCTCTATATCTCTAGACTCTATATATAAAGTTGTGAATAATTATTATCTTCATTATATCTTACATGATAATTACTTTTTTCAATTATTTTAAAATGACTAATCTTAAAGGACAAGATATTAATTAGTGGTAATATCTTGATTTTCTTGATATATATGCTAGCTAGGGAAGTTGCTTATATGACTAAGTTATATACAAATTAAGATCAAAATTAACTTATTTAGGACAAGATAAGGGATTTTACCAAGATTAAGAAGAAATTAGTTGTACAAATATGTTACGCTTGGAGTAGCGTATTCGTCTCTAATAACTTATTTAAGCCTAATCAACAGTCCAAAATGCTTAAATCATATTATATTAATAGTAAATTATTTTAGCAATATAATTAATCATTTAGCAAAAAAAATTAATCATTTATTTATATATTTATATTTAATATTTAGTACAAGTATAATTTTTCTCACGCAATCAAAGTTTAACACGTAAAACATAATAAATTTTAGTTCTAAATCTTTTGAAGTTAAAGTCTGAAAGACATAATTTTGTATTTGTAATTGAATATTTTAAAACTAGTTCAAAACCAATTGTTTATGAAGGAGTCAAACAACCATATTGAGTATTTAATTTAATAATTTAATAAATGTGGTTCTAACCACTCATTAGTTAATTTCTTGAAACATCATCTTAAATTAAAAAATTTAAGAGAATATGAGGAATGAATAAGAAAAGTGATCTCAAAATTGCATTTGTACTCTTATCAAATTATCGAAAATGTGAGAACTAATTGGTGCAATAATTTTTATTTATCAGAAACAATATCCTAAATAAAATCGTGTTAGAAAAAGTTCAAAAAAAAGGAAAATAAATCACTACATAAGTATCCAACAAGATAGTTTAGTTACTTATTAACTAGTGTATAGAATATATTTTATGCCTATTTAAATGCATAAAACTATCATATCTCAAAAGAAAATATGAAGAAAAACTAATTAACATCTCAAAAGAACACTTGTGGTGCAATTGCAACAAACCAAAAGAAAAGTACGAAATTTAGACACACAAAAGAGTAAATAAAATGAAATATAGCAGAAAAAGAAAGCAAAAATAAACAAAAAACATAAAAATAAGAAGAAAAGTCCCATGACTGTGTGTGGTGCAACAGAGAAAACAAAGAGATATAAACAACCCTAACTTACACAGAAAAGAAAGAAATCAATCAAATAAATAAATTATCAAAATTCTAAGAAAAAAATCATGTGAATAAATAAATCAGTGAATTAAGACAATAAATTACCAGGAAGATCCCAAGGTTCACACTTGTTGAGATCTATATCGATTAGCATGGGGCTGAAATAGAGCTGGTTGGTGGCCTGATCACCCCCGGTGAGTTTAAAGGAGAGGTAGTCCAACACCAGCTCGTCGTCTCGCGGATGGAACCGGAATCCCGGCGGTAGTCTCGACTCCATCATGCTTATTGATCCCATATTGATCTTAAGATTATTAGAGAGAGAAAGAGATTGAAAGAGAGAGGATGAGTTATAAGAGAGATGAATAAATAAAAAGAGAGAGAGACAGCGAGATATTATACAAGAGAGGGGTTATGTTTATAATTTATAAGAGAGATGAATAAATAGAGAGAGAAATAAATATAGAGGAATTAAGAGGAAGAGAGAGAAAAGATAGATGAATAAATAGAGAGAGAGAGTGAATTCTCATGTACCGTAAATAAGGCTGGTATAAATGGACCAAAAATATCGTGACAATTCATCGTACCGGTACTGAATTCGGTACCATCAAGTGGCTAACGAACCACTCTAACAACTCCACATGGCATTCACGTGGGTCTGCCACGTGTCAGAGAATTCAGCCGTCGAGAATTAAAATCTGAAAATTTTGTATTGTGATTTGAAAGGATGCATAAAACATCACAATCCACTTTCAAAATTGACCACTTGAACTAATTGGTGTTCTCTCTATATTTAGGTCTATTTTTTATGTCTCTTATCTCAAGTACTAATGTCTTATCCATAATTGCATTACATGTATTTTTTTTTTCAAATCAAAGAACAAAAAGAAAAGAAAAATAAGAAAAGAATTACTTATGTACTTATCCTTTATGCATGAACTTACCAAAAGTTTGGCTATAAACACTATTCATGAAATGGATGGGTGGCTATGTTCATTCATTCATTCCAGAGAAAAGTTTATTTTTGACCCTTCAATTATTTAATTAGTTTTTTTTTAGCTCCTCAACTTTTTATTGGTCTCTTTTTGACCCCTCAAATATTGAATTAGTCTTTTTTTGGCACTTTCATACGTTAAATGCTTACGTATCCGTTAACTTAACACGTAAGCGATGATTTGGCATATATTTATGGCGTGACAATTATGATATGATAATTATTTGAAAAAAATAAAAAAATTTTAATCCCTCATTTCTTTCACTCGTATTCTTTTTATCTTATATTTTTCTAAAAAAAATTAATTAATGAAAAAATTCATATCGAATCAAACTGAAGGGGCAATTTTAAAAAATATAAGATAGAAAGAATACGAGGGAAAGAAATGAGGGGATTAAGAACTTTTTTATTTTTTTCAAATAATTATCATGTCACAATTACCACATCATTAATACATGCCAAATCATCGCTTACGTGTCAAGTTAACGGACACGTAACCATTTAACGGATGGAAGGGCCAAAAAGAGACTAATTCAATAGTTGAGAGGTCAAAAATGGACTAAAAAAGTTGAGCGGCCAAAAGGGGACTGAATGAATAGTTGAGGGGCCAAAAATAGACTTTTCTCTTCTTTTCAAAAGGAAACGAGTCGAACCATTAGGGGTAAAAATGGGTCTGATATTATCCGACCGACCGGTATCCGTAACTGCAAAATATTCGTATTCAAATCAAAATATATGTATCCTGTCGGATACGGATACGGATAACTTTATTCGGATACAGATACGGATTCGTAATCAATTTGGTTCCCGGATACGGATACGGATCCGGATAATTTGTTATTCGGATAATATCCGTTTTCGGATATTTTATTATATATCGGATACGGATTGAAAGTAATAATGCCCTAGGCCAAACTGTTTTGCCGTGTGGGAAACGGATTATGTATCAGACATTATATTTTTTGTATTAAATGTTTTATCTCATAAAGTTTTTCATATAATAATTGTGCGTAAAGATTATTAGATTATTAATTAACCATGAATATGTATGTCCGTTATACGTCATCAGAATATGTGATTCTGATAGTAAAACCGTAAAGCAAAGAAATTATCCTTAGTCATATATGAGATGTTTGTAAGACAAACATATTTAAAAATCTCAAATCATATATATATATATATATATATACTAGTATGTTATTTGGATGATGATCATGTTTTACTGATCATGGATATTGGATATCAATTCATTAATATAAATATATGTTGGAGAACATATATTGGATCGACCTACTATGAGAATATACATGGTATATGTCATTAGTGTTTTCTCATCATCTAATGTATGAGTAGTCCTTTGACTTAAGGTCATCATAGATTCCTGCATATATATCTTCATACTTTGACATAGTCAAACGTTACTTTAACCGGATAATTATAAAAGCTATGATCGGATATTTAGTAAACCATGAGTTGTAATGTGATCAAGATAGAATTTGTTACTCTCAGATACGAGAGAGATATCTCAGGGCCTCCTGATAAATTGAGACTGAAGGAAAACACACGGCCGTGTACGAAAGAATTAGCATGTGTTGTTAATATCTTTTAATTTATTCAGTCTAATTATAATTCAGGAAAGAGAATTGATCAAAATAAGGATGACATAAAACCATGCCTTATGATCAATATAAATATCGTTTAACAAAGGGACTAAATATATAATTGATGTATAGGTTATGATCACGTATCATTCATTTAATTTGGGTAATCATAATGTCGTACTAGAGACTACTTATGATTTATAAACTTAAAGTTTATTGCCAATATTAAATGAACCTACAGGGTCACACACAAACATAACTAACTCGGTTGGACACAGAAAATCAAAAGGAAGGTGAAGAGGTGTGAGCATTAGATGCTATAAATAGATGAATGGTTCATCTGATTAGGTCAGAAGAGTCAGACTATAACCTAGCCGCCTATTGAGAGAGAGAGAGAGAGAGAGAAACCGGATCTAGTAATCTCGGTTTCTCCGCCAACGAGTTAGTCGCGTGTGGATACGTGTAGAGGGCGGTGCCGGAGTCGTAGCGCCTTTCGTGATCAGATCCGCAAGAGACGCAGGGAGATCGTTTGGAGACGAATCGTGAAGCACTACAAACCGGATTAGCCGAATCCGAGGTATAAATAAGATTTATTTTTCTAATTTGATTGATAATATACGGATCCTCTGTTAGGAAACGGGTAAATTTTTAATTCCGCTGTACTTCTGAGATTATGCATTTCCTTTCACGGATATCTACATGGATACATATACGGATACAGCAAGAGCTGCTAACGAGAACGGGTGGTTAAGGCATACGCAACCACTTTGCCGAACTTCATCAACAGATCTGATGTTTGATATCTCTATAACTTCTATTTATTTACTTTTCTTTATTTTAACTGTTTTGAATTAACTCAATCATCCGCTTAAAAGTCTAAAAACCTAAAAATATAAAATCCTCTTACTTCTGCACGTTTTTTGTCTATTCATCTTCTTTTAGACCTCAATTAAACAACAATATGTTATTTTGGTTTTAAATGGATGGTTGATTTGATGTGTTTAGTGTGTTTATTTTGCTGATTTGATATGATAGTTTATGTGTGAGTTATATTGATTAATTGGCTGGTAATTTAAAGGTAGATCATTGTTTTGTTAAATAATAACCAAAATCTTAACGGACATTTTTAATTAATTGGATAAATTAAAAGTTGGATGATATTGAAGAAACAAATTTGAACAATGGGCCGTTTGGCAAGTAGAATTAGTAAAATGGAATTGAATTATAAGATGGGGCATGTTAGTATTCAAAAAAAAAAGATAAGACAAGTTGTTAAGTTAATGCTTAAATTAAATGTGATATTTTATATTTAATTATAACAATTCAAACATAAATGATTCCCTGTTTGGTTTGGAAATTCTAAAATTGTGCTACAAATACAAGAGTAATTATGAAAATGTCTATAACTTATAAATGCAAAGTAGTTTGTTTGAATGTATGACCTTTATCTTTTTTAAAATTATTTAAGAAAAAATTATTTTGAAATAAAATTTCACTAATAAATCAAGCGCCATTAAAATTTACTCCACAATAGTCATTCAAGCTGAGTTTCACAAATATATATATTCAGTGGTTATAAAACAATCAAATATTCAATCACACAAAGTAGCCACAAAGTATTGGAATAATGAAAATTAAGCAAAACTACCACATCAAAAAAGAAACTCAAGCAAAACTATTAGTTTATTTGCATTTTTTTTCTTCAGCATGATATCAAAAAACTTTAGACGAAATCTCACTAAAGCATCAATTAACCTTCAATTAAGCATCATTTAACCTTTAATTAAGCATCATCAACCCTCAATTAGAAAAAAAAACCTCAATTAGAAATCAATGATCAAGTTAATTGGTTGAATAGAAATTGTGCTTTGTCTAGTTCTAAATATAGAGCCATAATAAAGAGAAGTTGTAAGTTAAAAAAAAATGAAAAATAAAGAGAAGTTGTGCTTTCCCAATGAATAAAGAACAAAGATTGCCCGCCTTACTACTTTTCTTCGGTGGAATAAAAATTAATCAATGAATCAAGAAATGGACATCTCTATCTCAGAGACTATGCTTGCTGGAAAGAAAGAGGGAGAGAAGCAACAACGATCATGTTTGGAAAGAACTCAGAGAGTGAGAAGAAATAATGAATAACGAGATGAGAGTTAAGCCACAATGGGATTAAGGAGGTGATTTAGCTCCTTAACTTTTTCTTTGGAATTACATTTTGGTGGGTTTACAAATTACAATATAGGGAAAGAGATTCCGGAGGTTTGTAATTCCACATCCAAGAACAAAAGCATTTCTATTCTGCCGCACTTCAAAACTCAATTCTCCTCCAAAACTCCATACTCCAATTTATGTGAAAATTTACCATTTTTCACTACCATGACAAAGTCTATTTGGGGATAGGTTTATGTGCAAATTTACCATTTTTCACTGCCATGACAGAGTCTATTTGGGCATAGATTTGACAAAGTCTATTTGGGGATAGATTTATGCGAAAATTGACCTTTTTTCACTAGTATGACAGAGTCTATTTGGGGGTAGATAGACAAGACCATTTTGTCACTGTTTTTATTTATTTGTTTTAGAAATAAAGAAATTGATTAATAAATGTTAGGTGATTAAAGGAAATACTTTGATAGGGCTGGTAGTCATTTCAAACAATATGTAATGGAATTAGAAGAATTTATTGATATAGACGGCGTCTACTCATGCCAAAAATTATTGTTGAAAGATAATATAATTTCCTCTATATCATATATAACTAACATTAATTATTAAAACGCCTTAATATTACTTAATAATTACAGTTTTTTAGGGCTACTTAATTACAGTTTTAAGTTTAATTAAGCAGCTCAGTAGGCGAGACAATCGCGTTTCCATATCATAAATTTATACAAGATTTATAAATGGATTATAATATTTATTCTTTGGTAGAAGCATGAGTGTGTCTTTCAGAACAACCCTTGTGAAGTTGATGTATTACATACTTTAATTGGATAAATTGTAGTAGGCCCCTTCTTCCATTTTCAAGTTTGAAATGAAATGAACCTTGTCAAATGATTAACACAATTCACGATCACTCATTTATTATTTATTATTTTTTTATTAAAATCCATTGATTTTTAACGGTACAAGTGCCAAAAACAAAAACACCTTGTCAACTTGCAAATGCTCTCTCATTTTCATGTCCCTTATTGATTGATTTGTTCTTTTTTAAAGAAAAAAGATGAGAGTGGAAAATTGAAACAAATTCAAAGAAATGTAAGATAAAATAAATAAAAGAGAAAAAAAATTTGATTTTGAACCGTTTAAAATTCAAATCAATTCTACTAACGGCGGCTTGTTTTCATGATTTCATCAAAAGGGCAAGTGGGTACCATTGGGGTTAATTTATTTTTAAGCACCAGTCAAAACATACCAAATTGCATAATAGCATATGCATGCTAATCATGCATTTAAATTCTTAATGATATTTTATTTAGAAGTATATACCAAAAGTGTCATATTCAAATCCAGGTTTAATCTCTCATTATCAAGATGATGTATATTTAGGGCATACTAGATTGATTTATTATATTTGTTTGCAAATCTGTCTCCTATGATTAATATTGAGCAAACAATTTACATGTTCTACTAAAAGACCTTTAACTATATGGCCCTATAAAACAAGAAATTTTTATATAAATTACCATAGAAATAACGAAAGAAATCTCCTACTAGTACAAAAAAGCATATAGTTTTTATTTAAATTATATAAAAATATAATTTTTATTTTGCTCTATATTCTTGTTACAATTGAAATTCATGGTGTGAGTTTATATATGTTTTGAGATTTCGTAGGGGGTAGGGGTAAAGAGGAATATTTCCAAAAATTAAAATGTAAATTTTTAAAATTTGGTAGGTTTGAAGTAGGAAAGTTAAGATAGGTACATTTTAGCTAACTAATGAGAGATTACTTTGTCAAACACGCAAGTTTAAAAGTCAAATATTGACTTAATCCAGGTACTATTTTGCAAAAGATGTGTCCTTTTCATTCTCACTCGTAGTCGTGGGATTTTATTAAATTTCATTTAGCTTCGTAAAAAAGTATATTAAAGGGCAGATCAAGATGACAAGGCACATAAATGCATAGATTATTTGAAATTAAATTTTAAAATTTGTCCAATTGTATAGTTGTGTTTTGTTAGTCTTGTGTTACAAATATTGGAACATATATGAACGGTTATATACTTCAATTTGAAAAGATTTTAAAGGAAAATAGTAATTTACCTACCATTATATTTAAATTTAATATATATTTACTATTGCTATTGTAATAATATATTATTATTATTATTAATATTTGTTTTAAACATTTTATACTATTGGTTCACTAAAACTTCAATACAATGGTAGATTGTACAAAAGCCTGTCAATTAAATAAACTCAAAACATTAATCCTTAATTATATTTCTTTTCATTCTTATGAGGTCATGTTTAATGAAAATATACCTCTTACTATCAAAAGTAGGTGGCATGATAACTTAATAATGGCAAGTTGCCAAATACTATTTATGAGTCAAATTTCTAAGAAATAAAACCTAACAGTATTCATGGTGATGTCATTAGAGATAGTACTTATCTATGTTGCACCGATACGGATACGGGTATCGTATCCGATACGATACGGACACGGCGATACGGCAATCTTGAAAAAGCTCCGGATACGATACGGCGAATAGTGTAATTAGTAACGGTTTTTTTTTTCTGTAACGGTTCTTTAATACAAACCGTTACTAATAGTGTAATTAGTAACGGTTTTTACGAAAGAACCGTTACAAACTGCATAAATAGTACAATCTGTAACGGTTTATAATAAACCGTTACAGATTTTGGCAATCTGTAACGGTTCTTTCAGAAAACCGTTACTAATAGAGTAATTAGTAACGGTTGTTTTATAAAAACCGTTACAGATATACACTATTTGTAACGGTTCTTTTATAAAAACCGTTACAGATATAGACTATTTGTAACGGTTCTTTTATAAATACCGTTACTAAATCACAATTAGTAACGGTTTTTATAAAAAACCGTTACAAAGTTGTTTAAATAGTCCAAATCGTTACAGATATTAAAAAACCGTTACTAATATTAAAAAACTGTTACTAATCTGTAACGGTTCTTTAGTAAAAACCGTTACTAATTTATCAAAAAATCAAAATCCACCGCCCTGCCGTGTCCAATCCGTATCGCTCCGTGTCCAAGCCGTGTCCTATCCGTGTCCTTCCGTATCGGGGCCGTGTCCCGCCGTGTCCAAACATTTTTTTTATTATTAAAATAATACGATACGCCACGTGGCGTGTCGGAAACGTATCGGAGCCGTATCGGTGCCGTATCCGTGTCCGATACGTATCCGATACGCGTACGGCTGCTTTTTTGAAGTATCCGCGTAACATAGGTACTT
This sequence comes from Juncus effusus, assembly GCA_027726005.1. NCBI lineage: Eukaryota > Viridiplantae > Streptophyta > Magnoliopsida > Poales > Juncaceae > Juncus > Juncus effusus. The sequence continues at coordinate 6,272,561 of CM050891.1, read as the reverse complement.
ATATATAGAAATATTTAATAATGCATTAAATATGTACATATGTTATGTCACCTTGAAAAGATTATAAATTATTTCACGTGTCACATACAAATTTATATCATTGGCTTGTTATTTGTTAATGTAACAAAATTGTCATGTTTATGTCAATTCTAAGGCTGTGTTTGGATGTACAAGGAATTTCAAGAAAAAAATAGTTTAGGAACTTTTTTAGGGATTTTTAGCAAAGTATGTTTGGATGCAATTTAGGTATTTTTAGGAAATTTTGGTTTAGGAATTTTTAGGGAAATTTTGTATATAAAGTTGGAGAGAATGAAAACTTGATTTTTTGACAAGTTTTTTCTAGGAATTTGTAGGGTCTTGTTAAATATTATATTATATTATATTATATTATATTATATTATATTATATTATATTATATTATATTATACTATACTATACTATATTATATTATACTATACTATACTATACTATACTATACTATACTATATTATATTATATTATATTATATTATATTATATTATATTATTATATTATATTATATTATATTATATTATATTATATTATATTATAATAATGTCTTAAATATTTACATATGTCATTTAGAAGGATTATAAATTATTTCACTTGTCATAAGATCAAATTTATAACATTGACTTTGTTAAGTAACAAAACATCATATTTATTAAAAACTAATAATATTCATTAGTGAAATCATTAGAGACATAAATAAATAAATATAAAGCTAAATAATAATATATTAAGTATTTTCATGTGATAATTTTTGACCATTTACTTGTTAAGGTAACAAAATATCATTGTTTTTGTCAATATATTCACCTTCAAATACCTATTTCAAAATTGACTTGAGGTAACAAAAATCCAACTATTATTAAAATGAAACTCTCTGACTTTTCCTTCTCACCTCTTGGTACCGGTTTGACCGGTACCATAAAATTCAACATCTATCTAAAAAATCTCATGATCTTTCATTTATTTAAGATTATTACAATTTGGGCCTCTATAAAATATCCATACAAAAATAGCCCAATATTAAGTTATTTTTCTATCCTTTGGACCTTGATAATATTCTTCAAAAGGGCGTAGCCCAATTGTTTCATATCAGCTTGGGCTTATTCAAATTAATTAGTTTCAAAATATTTACTAAATAAATTGTAGCACTTTTGTTTTGAGTATCCATACTTTTGCGAGGGTATTCATGTTCATGATATTTATAATTTTACAGGGCTATGGACTATGTTTGATATTTTGAAGGGACATAACTAAGATCCAAACACGATATATGAAAAACGTGCCCACAGGACAAACCGCTGTATGAAAATATTTCACAATTTTAAAGCATGACGGGCCTAATGCTGATTATTATCATTTTATTGAATATCATATCATATAATTAATTTTTAAGATTTATGCTGATATATAACTTATAAGGATTTTTTTTTGAAATGTAACTTATAAGGAATTTATTTATTCATAGAATTTCATGGAAGATTATTTATAGTAAAAGCTACGGAAAGGACATGAGAGGAAATGGGTAGGGGTAATTTTGTATTTTCACGCTGCAGTATTACATGGGTAAGGCATCTTTTGGGATTTTCTGTGAGAAATGAAACAACATATATTTATTGAATATCTTCAAATTTTATTTTCAAAATAAACAAATACTATTTTGTTGAATTAATATAATCAGCATGCTATTTTAGCATGAGAATAAAATGACTTTTAATATCAGTGTTTTTTATACAATTTTTTCAAAGAAAATAGTGAGAAAAAAAGTTAATTATAATTAATTATTGTATTTAACTGAAACAAATGATACATTCCCCATTTTAATTAAACGAATCTAACCAAAAAATATATATCTCACTAAAAATTCAACATGATGTTTTAATATTTTTATTTTATTTTATATGAGCTTAAAAATGTAAATCTTTCATCTATAAATCTTTCCAACCACCATCATTAAATGAAAAATATCTTATACAACTCGTCTCGCATCAACGTTTTTAAACTTAATCATTTAATAAATGTGTATGATAAATATCCTCACAAACATATTTTCATCAACCATATTAAAACACGAACATTCTTTTATTTAAATACGACAATCCAAATTTCATGAAAACGAGTACTAAAAAGTCTTAACCAGCCACATAAGATCCAAATCTAAAGCAACAAAATATCACACAAGTATATATCTTTTTGTTGGTTAGATACTGGTTTTCAGTTAAAAGCCTTCTCTCAAGTCTCAAAGGCTGTGTTTGTGTGTTGCAAATGTGTGCGCATTTTTCATTATTTTTTATTCTGTTTGACCCCATTTTTCAGTTTTTTTTCTTTCCATTTATCCTTTTTCATAGCGGGAGCGGTTAACTAACACTAATTAAATTCCTATAATTAGCCAAATAAATATTCAAAAAAAATCAAAGAAAGAAAGAAAGAAATAAAGAAAAAAACCTTACCACCCTTCAGAAAAAGAAACTAAACGGCTTAGAGAGAGAAACAAACACAAGAGAGAGAGGAGAGAGAGAAAGAGAGATTTAATTGTGATTATTTCCATAATTACAATTAGGGCAGTCTTGATTAAAAATCAAAAGGCACCGTTTGGTTAGCTCTTGATTTTTTGGACAGGTATTCTTCTTCTTCTTTTTTATTATTTATTTATATTTTGAAATACTTTAAATTTAAATTTGGAGTTTAAATAATTGAATTTTGTTATTACTGCATTGGTTTAAACTTGAATTTGATGTAAGTATTAGAAATTGATGTTGACTAAGTCCTGTTTGATTGGCCATTGAATTGAAAATTTGGAAATTAGAAACTTTGTCTGTTTAAAATTGAAAATTGAATTGGTGTGCAGATCTCTAGTTCAAATTTCAAAAAACTGGTTTTCAGGGTTTATTGCATCCTATTACATGAATAATTGCGCTATTTGGTGTTAGAATTTCAAATTTTGGTCTGATTTGTTTGCAGTTTTTTATGAATTTGGAAGTTTGAAAATTTGGATCTATTTTAATAGTCAATATTAGATTTAGGGTTTTAAAGTCCTATGGTGAATCTATGTGAATTTTGTCATAGCAATTATGAAATTTGTGTCTTTGCATGTTGATCTGAGATAAATTAGGTATAATATTATAGTCCTTATAGTTTAGTCAATTTTTAGGCAACTAATATATACATCTTTTGGCTATAGAAAAATTAAATTTCGATAATAATATCCTATACATATAGTTACTTGGTGAATTTAAATATCTCAAATTTGAAATCTATAATTTTATCCTGCATTTCATTCTGCACGTAGCCTGTTTTGGGAAAAAAAGCAAAAACTATTATAATATCTGCATTTAATGAATTTCTTGTTTTATATCTTTTGGGTGTAATCCTTATAATATTTTGGTAAGTTGATAAATTTTGAAACGCTCGCAATTAATTCTTCAAACAAATTATATTTGATATTTAATTTCTGTTCCATTGAAATATTTATTACATAATTTTTTTGCATATAAACCATTCAAGCATAACTACGGAAATTTTGAGGGGGTAATATGCAAAATTTCCTTATATATATTTATAATCACGACACTTGGCTTGCCAGATAAACACTCGAATTAATTTCATATTTACTATATAAATATCAAGTTTATAAAACTGGTTTTAGGGTTTTCCTTTTGCAGTCCATAGATTCATTTTTTGATCAGATCGATTCAAAATCCAGCGATATTTTCACTCTTTGAATAATGACGGTAATTTTTATTTTAGTAAATGCTTCAGATTAAATTTCCATTATTTAGGGTTCCGGTCTATATATGTTTCTTATTTTCCAATTAAATAACCAATTTTTTCCCCTAATTTTACATGCCCAACCTTTAACAAAACTTAAATCCCATTTCTTTATCGAAAGCTAAAAAAACTTTTGTTATAAATTTCCTACTGTACAGAAAATAAGATCCAAGTGTAAAATGGATTCCGTAGAAGAAACTGGTACGAGTAATTCAGAGTCAAATTTGTGTGACGGTACGATTAATCCAAATAATTCAAAAAAGAGAAATTTGAGGCAAAGTAGCGGGATTTATTACGGTGTTTTTGACCTAAGTTCAGATGATGATTTGGATTTTGCAAAACCTAAAAAGGTAATTATTTTTATTTTTTTTAATTGTTTATCTGTTATTTTTGGATTTTTAAGGATTTTTTTATGTTGATTTTTTTTATTTATTGTAGGAGAGTTCTGTGAGAAATCCAAGCTCTAAAAAATCTCAGCGCGAAAAGGTAAATAAATTAAATAATTTCACTACATGTTTATTTCCTTTTTGTTCTTATTTGCTTAATTCAATTAATCTCTGTTTCATGTGCTTAATTTTTTTACCAATTATTTATTTATTTACATATTTATTTTATTTTGTACAGGAATCGAAAAAATGGAGACCTGAAGAAGGAATCAAATATAGACCTCAAATTCAAGAAGCCCCTGTTTTTTATCCAGACGAAGAAGTAAGTCTAAATTTTCAAAAAAGCCCCTGAACTATTCTTAAATTACAAAAAAGCCCCTCAATTTTGCTCGCCTTACCCTCCCTCTATTCTTTCTTGCAATTTCCTAAGAACAGAGGAACACTTTTGCAATTTAATCATAATTCATGATATTTTTTGCAAATTTCTCAATTTTTAACTTCACATCATTTTATAAAACTTCTATATTTTTTTATATATATTTCAGGAATTTAAAGACACGCTAGGTTACATAGCCAAAATCCGGCCTGAAGCGGAAAAATTCGGAATTTGCAAAATAATCCCTCCTGAAACGTGGGCCCCGCCTTGTTTGTTAAAAGAAGATGATTTTTACAAACGGGTCAAGTTCACGACCCGTTTGCAGGAAGTGAATAAATTACAAAACAGAGAGCCTGTTAAGAAGAAGAAGAGGAAGAGGAAAAGAAAGGGGGTGAAGTTTGGGATGAATAAAAGGAGAAATAATGTGAATAATAATGAGAATAATAATAATTGTGATGAAAATAGTAATAATGATGATGAATGTGGATCGGATTCGGAGGAGAAATTCGGGTTTCAAACCGGGTCGGATTTTACGTTGGAGGGATTTGAGAAGTTTGCGAATGAGTTTAAGCAGAAGTATTTTCAAATAAATTGTGAAAATAATAATAAGAATGATGAAAATAATAATAATATTAAAAAAGAGAGATGGGGCCCGTCGGTAGACGAGATTGAAGGAGAATATTGGCGAATAGTTGAAGAAGCCAATCAAGAAGTTGAAGTAATAAAATAAATAATTTAATAAAATAATTTTTGTAATATTTATATTAACATAACTTATCTTATAATTTTTTTGGCTCCAGGTTCATTACGGTGCGGATTTAGACACGGTGAAATTCGGAAGCGGGTTTCCAAAGGCGAAAAATTCAAAATCGAATCAAAATCCAAAGACAAATTCAAATGAAATAAATAAGTATAAATTGTCCGGTTGGAATTTGAATAATGTACCGAGATTACCAGGATCGGTTTTATCTTTGGAAAAAGAAGAAATTTCAGGCGTTTTGGTGCCTTGGCTTTATATCGGCATGTGTTTCTCGTCTTTTTGTTGGGTAAGTTATCCAAAAAAATAAAAAATCTTTTTTTTTTTAATATCATTTTAATTTTGTTTTTTCACTAAATGGTGCTTGTTATTTTTTAAAATTAACATGAGTACGAAAGATTATTATTTATCTACAAAATATATTTTTATTTCATTATGTTTCTTTTTACTAAATATTCCTTTTTTTTTCTTTCTGAAAATTACCTTATGGAAGATCTTCATTTGTATTCCCTAAATTACATCCACTTTGGTGAACCAAAAGTTTTCATCTAAAAAATTTCTATTTATTCCATGTATTATATATATATTCTTGTTGTTTTACTAAATGGTCCTTTGTTTTTTCTTTAAATAGCATGTGGAGGACCATCATTTATATTCATTAAACTACATGCATTTTGGGGAGCCGAAAGTTTGGTACGGAGTTTCTGGAACCGACGCGAATAAATTAGAAAAGGCCATGAAAACACATTTGCCTGATTTATTTGAACAACAACCCGATCTTCTTCATGAGCTGGTAATTCAATCATTTTTTATTATTCTTTATACAGTTATGTTTTATGTTCTAGCCATTGGATGTCTTAAAATATCCCTACGAAATGCAAAATATCATATATATATATATATATATATATATATATATATATACCATACCCCTGCAAAATATGGAAGTATCACTGTATTTTTTCAACTAATATATATAAAAGTGGAAAATATCATTCTTCTATTATATAACATGAGAAATATCTATTTCTTTTTCCCAACGTTATATAGTAGTAGAATGACATTTCCACTTTTTTTATATAGTAGTAAAAAAGATAGATATTTCTCATGTTATATAGTAGCAGAACGACATTTTCATTTTTATTTATTACTACCACGATATTCCAATATTTTATACCCGTAAAAATGAAATCATCCCTCAAAAATAGTGCATCACGCAACCCGCCCATAACAATCACTTTCCAACATATCCTTTCAATTAACTATTTATTTATTTTTTTCCTTTTACCCAAAGGTGACGCAACTATCACCAACAGTTCTAACCTCTTCATCCGTCCCGGTCTCCCGCCTAACCCAAAACCCGCGGGAATTCATCCTAACCTTCCCGCGGGCGTACCACGCGGGATTCAACTGCGGTTTCAACTGCGCGGAGGCCGTCAACCTCGCCCCCTCCGACTGGCTGCCCTTCGGCCTCTCGGCCGTCCAATCCTACAGGGAGCAGAAGAGAAGAACGTCGGTTTCGCACGATAAGTTGTTGTTGGAGGTTGCCAAGGAAGCCGTGGACCTGGTGCGCGGTGGACCGGGGAAGGAGAAGGAGGGGGAGGACATGGTGCGCGATGGACCGGGGAAGGAGAAGGAGGGGGAGGACATGGTGCGTGGTGGACCGGGGAAGGAGGGGAGGGGGAGGTGGGAGGGGGCGTGTGGGAAGGAGGGAGTGCTTACCAAAGCTGTTAAGGTATTAATTACTGTTTTTAAGTTGTTTTTTTAAGGGGTGTTTTTTTTGGTTTTTTGGATTTTTAATGTAGTTTTGGGTTATTCTACCTGTTGTTGGCAAGTTCTTTTAGTTTTTTAATTTGTGTTTGTGAGTTGTATATATTTTTTAATAATTTATGTTTCTAAGTTATGGTTTCAATATAACTTTTAATGTACTCTTTTCAAGTCGGTTGCATGTATATGTTTTTTGTTTTTAAGTTGTTAAGGTACTTTTAGGTTATTTTCTTAACTGATTTTTTAATGGGAATTTAGAATGCATCATACCATGAATTTGTATATACATTTTATTATTTCTTAATTTCCTAATATTTTAATATTTTTTCTTTCTCAGGTACGCGTTGAAACAGAGAAGAAGGCGAGACAAACCCTAAACCCCAACTTCAAATCCCAAAAAATCTCCAAAACCTCTGACTCCTTAACCGAAAAAGAGTGTTTCTCCTGCTTCTTCGACCTTCACTTATCGGGTTGTATTTGTGAGTGCGACCCGACCCGTTACGCGTGCCTCAATCACGTCCAAATGCTCTGTTCTTGCGAGCCGAGCAAGAGATCCGTCCTTTTTAGGTACGATTTGGGTGAGCTTAGCATTTTGGTTGCGGCTTTGGAAGGCGATTCGACAGCTGTCAGAAGATGGGCTGAAATTGATAATAGTAATGATGATGATGATGAGTTTGATTTGAATGTTAAAACTGAGACGGATAAGGATATAAAATCGAATAATCAAGGGCATAATGAATCAGATAATAAATCAAATAATCAATCGGATATTAAATCAAATAATCAAGGGAATACTCAATCGGATACTAAATCAAATAACCAGGGGCATAATCAATCTGTAAATCTAAACATCAAATCCGAGATAGCGGACAAGGATGTTGAATCGACTAGTCAGGGGCGTTTCGGTAAATCTAGCTCGATGATCTTCGGTGTTGACCTTGGTCAAAGTCAAAGCGGTCAAAGACAAAGGAGCCAAAGTCAAAGCGGTCAAAGTCAAAGTTTGGGATGTTCGATTGAGTTGGTTGAGATTGGGACGGTAATGAGAGGGAATAGTTGGTCTTGTAAAGACGCGATCTTCACAAAAGGTATTTAGTCTTGGTTTAATTTAATTGATTTGATTATCTTTTTGTGTTTGTTTTAATTTTAATTTTGTGGGATTTGGGATGATTTATTGCAGGGTTTAAAAGCCGAGTGGAGTATTTCAGTGTTGTTGATCCGACAAAGAAATGCAATTATATTTGTGAAGTTTTTGATGCTGGTGTTTTGGGCCCTTTATTTAAGGTTAGAATTTGGAAAAAAGTTCTTTTTACAATTTTAAGTTTTTTTGGTGTCTTATTTGCATATTCACTCATAATAGATCCATTCATGAACCAAGTGCATGCATAAAGTATAGTTTTTTTTTTTCTGCTTTTTAAAACCATGGGCTCTAAACCAGTAATAAAGTAGTTTTATTTTTCGAAAAGTGGTTTTACAATCCTTAAATTAGGGTTTTTGACAAGTGGTATGCATCGGCTATTCAATCCAACGGTGAAGATTTCTTTCTCTCTCTATAAGTAGGAACCCTAGTTTTGGTTTGTGATATACATGAGAGAGAAACACAATACAATGAGAGAGAGAAATAAGAGAGAGAAAGAAACAGAGAGGGAGAGAACTTGATTGGTATGGTAACGAAATCCGAGTAAAAGGGTAAAAAAATTTGAAAAAAAAAATACAATTTATGAAATTTACTAGTGCGCACACACAAATTTTCCATCTCCATTTTCTTTTCTTTTGTACATATTTTCCCAGAATTATCTATTCATCTTCTAATTTTCAATTTTAGCTTTTATTTTTTTAATACTTATCTTTTATTTTTAATTTTAGGTGAAAATGGAAGAGAGGCCTGACGTCTCGTTCACCCAAGCTTCTCCAGTTCAGTGCTGGAATCTTGTAAAAGAGAGGCTGAATGAAGAGATTCTCAAATTTAATGGTGAAACGGGTCAAATGGGTCAAACGGGTCAGATGGGTCAATTGGCTTCATCCAACCAAATACATCTTGAACCCGTTAATGGACTTGAGATGTTTGGCTTCCTTTCTCCCAATATAATTCAGGTATTTATTATTTATTTATTTATTTAATTATAGGCTTTTTTTTAAATAATTTTATTAAGTCCATGTTTGAATAGTTTATATGGATGTTTGTTTATTTGAATAATTTATATGTTTGTTTATTTACGTGTTTATTGCATATTTATTATTTATTTATTTATTTAAATGTTTGTTTGTTTATTTAATAAAATTGTGAATTTTATAAATTGACTGAATAAATATTATTTTCATAATAACAGGCTTTGGAGGACCAAGACGCAAACCACCAATGCACAAACTATTGGACGTCAAAGGAATTATGCACAAAACCCCCTGAAAGTTCTAATATTAGTGCATCTAGCCCTGCCTCCAACTTTTCAACCCAAAAAACTAAGTCCAATGAATCATGCAAAAAAGCCCCTGAAAAATTATTTGGGGTGGACTTAGTTAAAAAAGAGGAGGAAAAAGTGTTGATAAATTCGGATTCTTCGCCTGAAGAGATAAAAATGGATAAAAACACGTTGAAAAATCTCTTTGAAAAGGCGAATATTGAAGAATTGAAGGTCATGTATAAAGTTTTCTCAAGCGGAGCGGGCAGCCAGAGTTGGAGATCTGCTTTTGAGGTTTTGAGCGAGACTCTATCCGATCAATTGACTAAATGATGACTCAAATTAGGATTTAGTTTGTTGGTGATTAATTAGGGTTGAGGGAGAAAATTGAGAATTGTTGACTCCTTTTTTCTTAGGTCATTTGATTTGTTTGGGGGGCGGGAATAAGAAAAGATGTAGCTGTTATTGATTATAGAAAGGTTTTTTGTTTTGTTTTATTTTATTTTGTTTGGTTTGGTTTTATTTGTATTTTTGGTGTTTGTTCATTCATTTTAAATGGTTAGGGTTTTGATTATGTGTAATATTCTTTAACAAAATTGATCATTGAATCTAATAAATGGCTGTATCTTTAACATTTTTTAGTTATGAGGAATCTGGACCAAATTTTTGTTGTTATTGAGTGACTAAGTGATGAGAATGAGATTGCATTGGATGTACATAATTAATTAGTCATTTAATTAGATAATCATCAGATATAATGTGAAGATAATATTTAATGTTGTCATATGACTAGGAATATTTTTTTTGAATGAATTTAATGTTTTATCATCAGAATAACCTTATAAATATGTTAATAACAAATCAGCTCCCTGTAAATATCATAACCGATTTAATCAGAAATTAAGAAATGAAATCCAGTTCAAATTTTTATAGGTACAAACAAAACATAGCTTCAAAGTTATACTCTCTTCAGTCTGCTCCTTTAAAATTCAGCTCTGTGAATATGACCAACCAAACCAATTCAGCAATTAAGAATAATCATAAGCTCCTTAATAAGGCCAATATAGATAGCCTGGTCCATAAATCAATTATTATAATTAGTGGGCCCATATTTGCACTATCTATCGATATCAGCATGATTAATATGGACAAGGGGTGAATTGGGCCCATCAGCCGAAGCCGAAACACACTCTTTTGTTGACTCCTTGACTAGTTGACTCACTATCATTAAATTAAATCGTCCACTTCACCTAATTTAAGGTTGAGTTACATGCCACTCTTGTCAATTTTCATTAATTAACACACTCTTTTTTCACATTCATTCTTGTATAAATATGTATACAGGTGAACAGAACTAACAAAATGTAAAATACATAAATATGTAAAGATATCAACATATTTAATTTTTAGGAGACTTTTGAGCCAAAATATTGCCATTTTGGTAACCAATCTAGCATTCTTATCACGAGTTATGTCGGCTACATAATGTCAAAAATATTATCTTGGTCTTTTCCTTTTATTTCTGCAGTTCTTCTCCAATGGAATCTTTTCTATTTATTTGATGGCTTTGTCCTTTTCATTAGACTCTTTTGCACCGCTCACCAACTTGCTTCATCACACTTATCCCTATTTGTGAGAAAAAACTTTTGACTATACCTGACTACAAGATTTTGTTTATGTTCCCATTTGACTATATATGAGATATGACTATATAGAATCTAAACCATAGTCTTCAAACACACACAAAAAAAAAATGGAACGTTGTAAAATCTCACCATCTTTCTTTCTAGCCTTTCTCTTCTCACATATCATGTTTGTAAACTCAGCCATGGCGAGAGATACTCAGCTTGAGGCCTTAATGGCCTTCAAAGCCTCCATTTCAGACGACCCATTTGGTGTACTATCAAACTGGACAGACTCAACACATTACTGTAACTGGACTGGGATTGCTTGTGATACCTCAAGTTCAATCATCTCCATTACTTTCCAAGGGACCTCTCTCAACGGTACAATTTCTCCTTCCCTTTGCAACATCTCGTCTCTTCAAGTCATAGATTTCTCCATTAATAATTTTGGTGGTACCATTCCGCCTCAAATTGGTATGTTGGAGAATTTAACTCAGCTTGATTTTTATGGGAATCTCTTGACGGGTTTTATCCCGCACGAATTGGGAGATTTGAAGAACTTACAAGAGCTTGTTTTGGGTAATAATTCCTTAATTGGAACAATTCCTGATTCGTTATGCAAATGCACGTCTCTTTTCGCGCTTGGGTTGCAACAAAATCAACTTAACGGTACTATACCGCAATGTATTGGGGACTTGTATGAAACTTTAGAAATTTTTGAGGTTTATACGAATAATTTGTCAGGCCCATTACCACCTTCCTTCTTCAAGCTCACAAAGATGAATACTTTAGACTTGAGCGAAAATTTATTTACTGGCAATTTACCTCCCCAAATCGGAAATTTCACACACTTAGAAATCTTGCAGTTATACACCAACCAATTTTCAGGAATTATTCCGCCCCAATTAGGCAGATTGAGCAATTTAACCCTGCTGAACATTTACGACAACCAATTTTACGGAAAAATCCCTTCTGAACTCGGAAATCTCGTAAATTTAGTTTCATTAAGATTATACATGAACCAATTAAATTCCACAATTCCTTCTTCTCTCTCAAACTGCAAGAATTTACAATTTCTTGGTTTATCCACAAACGGGTTAACGGGCCGAATTCCGCCCGAATTGGGAAATTTAGCCTCTCTTCAAACCCTAACTCTCCATTTGAATAAATTAACTGGACCTGTCCCTTCAGAATTAACAAATCTCAGAAATTTAACATATTTAGCTCTTAGTTATAATAATTTGTCAGGCCAATTACCGTCAAATTTAGGGTTTCTTAATAAACTTGAAAAATTGGTGCTTCAAAATAATTCATTTAACGGATTTATACCCGCTAGTATAATTAATTGCACAGGGTTATTTAATGCGAGTTTGAGCGATAATAATTTTTCGGGAAATTTACCAATTGGATTGGGAAATTTGAAAAATTTGACGTTTTTTTCGGTCTCATTAAATTCAATTTGGGGGGAAATTCCGAATGATTTGTTCAATTGCACGGAACTTAGAACGCTTGATTTGGCTGAAAATAAATTAATTGGATCATTAAGTCCTAAAATTGGAGGGCTTAAAAATATATTAATTTTGCAATTACAAGGGAATTTTCTTTCAGGAATTTTACCACAAGAAATTGGAAATCTTAATCAATTATACCAATTAAAACTCGGAAGAAATAAATTTGAGGGAAAAATTCCTTTGTCTTTTTTTAATCTTTCAAATCTTCAATTTGTCGCTTTAGAAAATAATTATTTTGACGGTTTAATTCCAAATCAGCTTTCTGAGTTGAAAAAGTTAACCGTTTTGGATTTGGGGGAAAATCGATTTATTGGCCAAATTCCAAATTCACTTTCGGATTTAAAATCCCTTTCTTTTTTGGATTTACACGGAAATTTTCTTAACGGATCGATTCCAAATTCATTGAATGAACTTAAAGAGCTTCTCACTTTGGATCTTTCACATAATAATCTTAGCGGATTTATACCAAGATCGGTTATACAAAGTATGAAAAATATGCAAATAATAATTAATTTATCATATAACAATTTTGTGGGGCCCGTACCGAACGAAATTGGAGGATTAAATATGGTACAAGAAATTGATTTTTCAAATAATAAATTGATTGGAAAAATTCCTCAATCTCTCAAAGAATGTAAGAATTTATATTCTTTAGATTTATCAAATAATCGGCTCAATGGCGACTTACCAGCTGGCATTTTTACGCAACTTGATTTACTTGAAAAATTAAATGTTTCAAATAATGAATTAATTGGAGAAATTCCGATTAGTTTAAGTGAGTTAAAAAATCTTGTTTCTCTTGACATTTCGAAAAATGAAATTAGTGGTGAAATTCTGGACGGTTTTGCAAATATAACAAGTTTAAAAATATTAAATATTTCGTTTAATAAACTTGTCGGACCGGTTCCAAAGGGCGGTGTTTTTACAAATTTGAGTTTTGAAAATTTGAAAGGAAATTTGGGTTTGTGCGGTTCGAATTTCTTGGATTCGTGTAGTCAGAGAAACAATAAGTTTTCCAAAAAGGGGATTATTATATTAATCGTTCTATCTTTTCTCTCACTACTTTTGTTAATCGTGCTTATAAGTGCTTTAATTTGCATGAAGAAAAAGAAAAAAAATAAAAATCATGAAAAAAGCGGGGACTTAAATGAAATTTTAGTCATTCGAGATCTAAAAAGATACACGAAAAATGAATTAGAAATTGCGAGTAATTCATTTTGTAGCGAAAATATAATCGGCTCGAGCAATTTGAGCACGGTTTTCAAAGCAGAATTCCAAAACGAAGGAGAATCTCAATTTCTGGCGATTAAAAAATTAAACTTGGATCAATTTCCTACAAAATCGAAAAAATGCTTCCAAACCGAATTATCAATCTTGAGCAAAATTAAGCACAAAAATCTCGTAAAAATAATCGGTTATTCATGGGAAACTTCAAAAATCAAAGCATTAATTCTTGAATTAATGGAAAACGGAAATTTGGAGGATTTAATTCACAACAAGGACTTAAATGTAATTAATCGACCAAATTGGAGTAATTTTTACGAAAGATTGAGAATTTGTGAAGCTATTGCAAACGGATTGAATTATTTGCATTTTGGGTATGATTTTCCAATAATTCATTGTGATTTGAAGCCTTCAAATGTGTTGATTGATCAAAATTGGGAGGTAAAAATTGGGGATTTTGGAAATGTGAGAATTTTGGGGGTCCACTTGTCAGATTTGGCCGACCAATCAGCTTCCTCTGTTTTTCAAGGCACGATTGGCTACATGGCACCTGGTAATTTATTATATATTTTAATGTATTTAACATATTAAATACTTTTTATCAAAAAAATATTAAATATATTTTTTTCAGTTAATTCTTTCATTTATTTGTTTTAACAGCTATATATATATATATATATATATATATATATATATATATGCATTACCCTAATTAGAAAGAGATTTTACTTTTAAAGAAATAATTAAGAAAGATGACAATGTTGTAAATAGGATAAATATTATGGTTGTTATTGGCTTATTGCTCAGTTTTTTTAATGATATTCCATACAATTATTTTAATGTTTAGATATGCAAAGACACATTAAGGGATTTTCCCTTCTGACACATTACTCTAATTATATAAAAAAAGTTGTACTGTAAAAACAAACAATAAAAATAAAAAGAGACAGGTCCATTAGGGTAAATTTTATGGTTGTTCTTACTCAATTTTCACATAATATTTCGTCCACTAATGCAATTTTTTAAATGTACAAATTCACATTAATATATTATTTATTTATTTATTTAGAGCTTGCATATATGAGAAACGCAACAACAAAAGCAGACGTATTCAGTTTCGGAATTCTAATAATGGAAATATTCATTAAGAAAAGACCGACCTCTACGATTGAAAACAATTGCACCATCCAACAATTCATCGAGCTTTCTTTATCAGAAGGAATTCAAAGGGTTTTAGAGGTTTTAGACCCCGATTTGGAAATTGGAAATGAGATTGAAAGAGAGAAAATTGTTGGGGTTTTGGAATTGGCGGTTAGGTGCACGGTTTTCGATGCAGATCGACGGCCTGATATGAATGAAGTGTTGAATTGTTTGGTTGATTTGAATAAGGTTTAGTTTATAGAAAGAAGGTTGTGTAACATTAGTTAAGTACTTTTTTGAGTAATTGAGTATTTCTTTATGGTAATATTTTCAATTCAAAAATAATGACTTTGAGATGTTTAATATGACATATTTTTCAAATATTTGTTGTCTTTAAAGTCTCTTTATGAATTATGCACACACAATGTATTGTACAAAATTGGAACATACCATACCAAATATATAGGGTAAAATTTACCATAAGTCACTCAACTTTCGAAAATTACCAAATAAGTCACTCAACTTTCAATTGTCCTGTATAGGTCACTCAACTTTCAAAAATTATCAAATAGGTTACTCAACTTTCAATTATCTCTTATAGATTACTCAACTTTAAAAAATAATCAAATAGTTCACTCAAATTTCAATTAACCGGGTGACTTATTTGGTCATTTTTTAAAAGTTGAGTGGCCTATATGGGACAATTGAAAGTTGGGTGACCTATTTGATAATTTTTGAAAGTTTAATGACCTCTACGAGATAATTGAAAGTTGAGTGACTTATTTGATCATTTTTGAAAGTTGAGTGACCTAAGATGAGATATGTAAAAGGCCCAAATTCAAAATTCACATATTCACCAAAAAGAGACCGTACTCTACGATTGAAAATACTTGTACAGTCCAACAATTTCTCGAGATCTCTCTCTCAAGTGGAATTGAAAGGGTTTTGGAGATTTTAGATCCCGATTTGGAAATAGCAAGCGAGATTGAAAGAGAGAAAATTGTTGGAGTTTTTGAATTGGCGGTTAGGTGCACGGTTTTTGATTCAGATCGACGACCCGATATGAATGAGATGTTGAATTGTTTGATTGATTTGAATAAGGTTTATTTTTGAAAGATGGTTGTGTTGTTGTAAGATTAATTAAATGTTTATTTATGGTAATGTTTTTTTATTAGGAATACTAATCTGTTTTGTTATATATTGTTTTTTTGAAATAGTTTTGTTATATATTATTTGATCTTAAAAGTCTCTCTTTATGAACTATGCATAATATATTGTTAAGAATTAAGATAAATGGAATCATACCAAATATACATATAAGAGGCCCAGATTCAAATTCAAATTGGAAAATTGAATTCAAAAGAAATTGTGATCGTTCAAATTAAAACAATGTCCATTATTTTTTTACCTTTTGACCCTCAAATTCAAGGTCTAAAACAAACAAAAATAACAGGAATAAATAAATAAATTATGTAATGTTTTGGAGAGATAGAGAGGTCAACAAAGGCTGCAAGTTTAATTCGTGTGGTCCATATATAATATTTTAGCGAAATTACAAAAAAATGCATTATGTCAAAATTGCAAATTTCTCAATATTTTATTTATAGACCCAACTCAGAAGATAAGGTGCAGAAACTAATTTATTATAAAATAATTGGATTCTGAATAATTTAATTTCCTTTTACATGTCGGTACAAGAAACCAAATATGTTTTTCATGTCAGATTTTGGTACCGGATTGAAACAGTACTAAACAGTACCAAGCCCATACATATATGTAGGTTATGGATTTTTTTCTTCCAATTTTAAAATCCGGTACCAAATTTGTAATTAGTACCAGCTGGTACCAATGTATCTCAGTATCTTACTGAAATATTGAAAAGTACTTTATTTTATTTTATTTTATTTTTGTTTACATAATTATTTGTGGTCCATTAAAATTGGGACGGTGCATGTCAATGCATGAATCATGATACATGTATCTTGCTCACATGAATCAAAATCAAACCAAGATTTCATCTTATCTTTTCCATATAAATAACATTATGATGAAGTATTATTTTGTTATGATAAAATAGTTTGGTTTAGTAGTTGAGTAGTTCATACAAGATTAGAGTAGTCTGTTATAACTTAAATATTTTGAATTATTAGTTGAATCTTAATAATTATATTGTATGGAACCTGAATGTCACTAAAATATATAATGCATGAATACGGATAGGTGCATTTATCAGAAAAGGACTTAACATTGTGCACTAGTCTCTTTCAAAAACTCAAAAACTAATAAATAAAAATATAACCCATTGAATTGAGTCAAAATTTTGGAACATAATTGAATTTCAGACAGCTGTCAGAATTTCAAGCAGCTTTAATTCGATGAATTTTGGGTTTTTTTTTCATTTTCCATTTTTTGAAAATATGGAGGAAATGAATCTTATCTCTAGAGCTAAATGGGTCCACAAGGTGGCTCTACACCAATAAGTGTATACGATATACAAATAAAATAGAAAATCTTATCTTTGTATGAAGTGATGAATTTTTTGAAATATATTTTATTTATGGTTGGTGTATTAAAGAATATATTGAAAATTGAAATAACATGAATGAATCAAGTAGGTAATATAGAAATAGAAATGAATGATGTCAAGTTGGTAATATGGACATAGAAATGAATGATATCAAGTTGGTAATATAGAAATAGAAAATGGCAATGTCTCTGCATTTCTATGCATGTTTCGTCAGATTGTAACAAAAAACAGTTCAGCTTCTCACAAGGAGACCAAATTGTCACTAAAATAAAATAAAATCATGATAAAGAAATTTATCTTGTATTGGCTTATAATTTTATTTCATTTCTAAAGTTGGTGTAATAATGTCAAGACAAATGAATGAAATAAAATTTATTTGATCAGAGGAACCCCAAAGTGTTGGATACTGGTACCATAATTTACTGAAATATAATATAATACTGATCATTTTTATTTAAAAAGAATTTATAATTCAAAAATGAAGTGTATCTTGTATTGGCTTATAATTTTATTTCATATATCTAAAGTTGGTGCGATAATGTGAAAACAAATGAATGAAATGAATTTATCTGGTCAGAGGAACCCAAAGTGTTGAAGACTGTACCATATTTTACTGAAAATATAATATAATACTGACCAAATATTTATTTAAAAGGAATTTATCATTCAAAAATGAAGTAATAAGATATTATATTTATGCCGCTTTTGTTAAGTTAATAAATCGATAGAAATTTTTGGGGTCTGTTATTCAATACTAATCTTTTTAGTATTCAATCCTTAATTTAACACATTATATTTTTCTAATGCATTAACACATCATCATGAATTAACACATCATCCATCAAATTTGAATCAATAACTGCATTAAACTAAAAGTCCTTACATTAGATAGGGAAAAGCTTACACCACAAATACAAATCACAACAAAAAATCATAAACTTTCACATAATACTATTATTTAATCTAACAAAATCATAAAAACGAATTTCCAAAGGGCGGTTCATGTTGCACCAATCTCGCTCCAAATCCACCTTGATTAATCCCCTAATTAAAACAATTTCAACAATTAAAACATTCCTTCAAACAAAATAACCCAAAAAAATTATAAATTGAACAAAAATTGAGATAAAATTGAAAATCATGAAGTTAACCAACCTGACGTGCGATTTGAGGCATGTAAAAGTTCTCAGTTTGGATCGGGTTTGAATTTGGCATTATCGGTTGATTATATATGAGGGGCATTTTGGTCATTTTAGCAAATGGATTATGACTTGTTTGATCCATGCTCATCATGGACATGTATTGTTGTATATCAGGAAACACCACTGGTGCCATTCCATTTTCCATCCACATCATCTGTTTTTATAAATAATTATTTTTCATTTATATTAAAAAAATAATAATTATATACAATATAATGAAATTTTAAGAAAGAGGGGACTTAAATGTAATTTTGTTTGTTGATTTTAAACTACCTGAAGCTGGATCTGAAGTGATTTTAAATATTCAATCGCCTCGTCCAGCATTGATGCTTTATCAGTCTAAAATTTTAAAATATAAAAAATGAATCAAATTATTTTTTATGATTTTTTATTGAGAAAACATATTTTCTCATGAATAAAGAACAAAAATAATTAAAAAAAATATAAAATTAACCTTGGTGCAGTGTGGTAACAACTCTTGCAGAGCCTTCAATTTTTCATTTATTTTGTCTCTTCTTTTCTGCAGAATGATATCATAATTAATTTCAGTGAGCAATTTTTCATATAAAACCTCTAAAATATTAATTCTCACACAACATTCTAAAATTGAAAATTTGATAAGCATGAAATTAAAACATATTGTTACCCTTTCAGAGAGATTATGCATTTCAGTAGTTCTGCTTCTTCGTGTTGACGTGGCCCCGTGCTGATCTGGCTTCATCACATTTTTTTCCCCTCTCTATAAACGAAATAACAAAGACAAAAATAACTAAAAATATACAATGCAAGAAAAAAACAGAGAGAATTAATTAATTTTAAAATTTAATTAACCATTTCTGTTCCTTCTCTTGACTTTCTTTTGTTACAATTTCTTTCTGAACTTGTGTCGAAAAAATCCTTCTCTCTTGTTTGAAGCTCGATTGAATCGATTGAATTTGTTGTTTCAATTTCATTAAATTGAAATTTATCAATCTGAAAATTTTGGTTTTGTCTGTTTACTTCATTTTCCTCCCCAAAGAAATATTGAGAGAAAATTTCTTTGTCCATCTAAAATAATGCAATTAAATCAGTTTTTCATTGAAATGTGTATAAGAAAAAGTAAATATTCTTTGAAAAAAAATAAAAAGCTGAAAAAACAGACCTCAAAATCTCAAACAAGATGAATCTTTACGACTTGTTGGGTCTCTGTCTCTCAAATTCAGACAGAAAATAAGCTTGTAAATGAGAAAATTATTAGAAATGTGTGAAATGGTGGTATGAAGGCACACAGATTTGGAGATTTATGAGAAGGATATATGAAATGGTGGGGTTTTATTTCAGAAAGAAGGGTATGTGTCATTTATTTCTAGAGTGAGAAGGTCACATGCATGGATGGCATATCTCTATCATATGAATTTATTATGTTTATCTTGGTTCTTTTGTGGTCTTTAGTTTGGTGGGTTGGATGCAAGTTCATTACGTGAATTTAATATCAAACTAGATTTCTTTATTTTCCTAAAACAACATCCAAACAACATTTTTAAAAATCCCTACATAACACTTAAATTTAATATCAAACTAGATTTCTTTATTTTCCTAAAACAACATCCAAACAACATTTTTAAAAATCCCTACATAATACTTATATTTTAGGATTGCCCATTTCACAATCCTAATCCCTGAAAAAATCCATTCCTAACCTATTAAATCCTTGCGCATCCAAACACAGCCTTATACTGTCTGAGAGAGATATTGGATGGTACAATGAGTATGTTTCATAAATGAAAAAAATGTTGAAAAAAGTAATAATGGAAAAGTACTTTTACATTATAATTCTAATTGGATTTATAAGAAATAAATATATATTGAAGAGTAATTAAATATTACAACTTATTTTGATTTAGATAAAGAGTTTCACATCTGGAGAAAAGATCTCAAAAATATTACGAAGATACGATATCTGTCTTAAATTGAATCTTAACATAATCAAATTCCTGATAATAAATACTACGTAATTTAACAGACTAACATATAAATGTTACATAACTCTACAATTAACAATATCATCGCAACTGAAAATGTCTAAATACATTAAAATAAAACATTAACTTTGTTCACAAATTATCTCCACAGAAGAACAAGCGCGTCCATCAACAAACCCGGTTCACAAACACCGCAAAGCCACGTATTCTACATAGCCTCAATAATTCGGCGCTCCACGTCTATTCAACAATTCATCATCAAAATCCAGGGGCCTGATGTGCAAAACTTAACTGAAAAGATATCTTTCTTACAAAACTAACCTCATCGATCGAGCTGAAGAAAGAAGAAGAAGAAGAAGAAGAAGAAGACCGATCTCAACTCAACTCAACCATGGCGAATTCCGATCCCGACAAGCTCATGTCCAAAGCGGACAAACTGTTAGTCTTATTGCCATTTTTAATTCCTCTTTACTGTTATTAAGTTTTTAGTATGGATTAGTTTTAGCGGTTTTGTGTTTGTCACTTTTCCTAGCGGGAATTAGAGGAATTCATTGTATATTTTTTTGGGTTATTAATCAATTTATCTGACGACAATGCTAGTATAAAGAGCTGTTGGGATCTGATTTTAGAAGTTCAGTGATTTAATTGGGAATTATGTGAAAAAATCAAATTCATTCAAGTTTGTAGTTACCTATATGGTTTTATGCATAATTGGGGGTTTATTGCCTTAATTAAGTCTCAAATGTAATTATCACTCGAATTTAATTGAATAGTCTTATATAATTTCTCATTTGGGACTTCAATTTTTGATTTTCACAGAACGAAATTGAGTTTTACAAGATGGAGTACAGATTGGAAACAAGCTACACAGCTATACGAGCAAGCTGGTAATTTTCTTTCTCTCTTTATTTCCTTTTTTCTTTTTCGCAAAAACTTATTTTTTAAACTATTTACTTACTATTTTTAAAAAACATATTTTTTAAACTATTTACTTACTATTTTTATTTTTTTGGTTTTTAAAGCTGTTGCATACAGGTTTAAGAAAGACAATGAGAAAGCAAAAGAGGCATTTGAAAAGGCGTCCAAAGGCCAAGAGCTGATTTCTTCGTATTTATTCCATCTTTTCTACCCATTAATATCATTATTAATTATATAAATCATACAAATTCTTCTTGCTGCTATGATTCTCTTTGTTAAATTTGCAAAAAAGCCCCAGCATTATGCCTAAATTACAAATTTTTTTAAAGGCAAGCGACCTGTAAACTTTGCCATTTTCTTTTGAGTAATTATTTACTAAATAATATTCAAGTTCTACAGGCCATAGGATGTTATACTTTCCTTGTCTTGTTGAAAATGGAGGTTTTATTTTTTGAATTTTCAATAATGCATGAGTCTTTTTTTGCGATTTAATCTTAACACAGGGACTTTTTTTCGATTTTCTCATTAATTAATTACTTAATAACATTCAATTTATACAGGCCATGTGATATTGTAATTTTCTATATTTCCCTGATAAATGGTTTATTTTTCCGTAATTTCCAATACTATAGGGGCCTTTTCACGATTTAACCATAACACGGGCACTTTTATACAAATTTCAATTATCTCATTAATCAATTATTTAATAAATAATCTTTTAATATTTCCAGGCCGTGGGATGCGGCAAAACACATGGAAACAGCAGCTCAAATTGCAAAGGAATTGGGGAAATTAAATGAAGTCTCGGATTTCTACAGAAGAGCTTCTGAGTTTTACTTGGAATGCGGCCGGTCCCAGCCCGCCTCTGACGCCCTCTCAAAAGGCGCCAGGTCAGCACCAATTGATGATAAATATTTTAAAATTTGTTATTTTGGGTTTGATTGCGTAATTGAGGTGTGGTTTAGGAGAAATTTTCGTTTAATTGGTTTGGTTTTGAGGGTTTTTATTAGCACAAATTGAGCCAAAATTGGATGATAAGATGTCAAGTTAGGGTTTTGTATTTGGTTTTCTGGGGATTTGTATTGCACAATTCAACCTAAATCGAACGATAAAATGCCAATTTAGGGGTTTTTATTTAGTTAGGTGTTTAGCAATTTAATTGCACTATTGAGCCTAAATTGGAAAAAAAGGCTTCTAATACATAATTACAAAATTAGTTTTTAAAATATATATTTATTTAATTGTTTTAGTGCGTTGGAAGAAGGAATGCCAGACGAGGCGATAAAAATGTACACAGACGCTTGTACGATTTTAGAAGAAGACGGAAAAGAGCAAATGGCTTTTGAATTGTACCGCTCCATTGCCGCTATTTACGTAAAAACCCAAAGGTTTGTTAAAATTATATAATAAACTTCATTTCCTAATATTATACTTGCTTTCAAAACAAGGATAAATTAAAAAAAAAACTTTTATTTTTCGGTATTTATGAAACCACCCCTAAGAACTGGTACTTTATACAAAAACCCAAACTTTAAAAAACTGAAATACTATTAATTTTTATTTTAAAAAACGCGTAATATTAATTTTATATTTATTGGATATTTGTTTTTTTAGATATGCTGATGCGGCGACATTTTTCTTACGGTTGGGGGTTGCTGCTGATAAGTCAAACGCTGTTAATAGTCAATGCAAAGTAATTTATATATTTTTACTAAATAAATTATTCTTTTTATTTATTATATATTTTATTTATATGAATTATTAAAATAATTTGTTTCAGGCTTACTTGAGTGCAATTATCATATATCTTTACGCACATGATTTTGAGCAAGCACAAAAATGTTACAACGATTGCTCCCAGTAAGTTAATTTTATATTCTATTATTTCAATGTACTATATTTTATTATCGCATTATATAAACTATTAATCTTTTTGTTTTTAGAGTGGATGCGTTTTTAAATAGTGATCAAAATCGTGTCGCGATGAAATTACTGGCTGCTTATGAAGATGGAGACATTGAAGAACTTAAAAAAGTCGCAAATTCTTCCCCCATTAATCATCTTGACCATGTGGTACGTTTTATTTTTTTATTTGATATAATTCTTTTTTCAAATCATTATTTATAAAAATATTAATTGAATAATTAAGATGAGTTAACTACGGTGTTAGATCTTAACACAAAGTAGCTTATTTTTGCAATTATATAAAGAATAATGTTTTTTTTTTTGCAATTTAAGCATAATGCAAATGCTTTTTTCTTTTTGCAAATTTCTGTATTTTAAATTTGATTTTAAATTTTTATTTGTATAGGTAATTAGGCTGGCTAAGAAATTGCCAACTGGCGAATTGAGTACGATTAAGAAGGGAGAATCAGCAGAATCAGCAAATGAGGGATTAGATGAAGATAATCTCACTTAAGTTTTATTTTAACAAGTTATATGATTTGGCAATAAAAGTGATAATTATTATTTTGAGTTTATGAGTTTATTTAGCGTGTTTGTTTTACTCCCCTGGTCTTATGAGTTCTATTTAGTGTGAATTTCGTGTTGTTTGTGTATATTTTTTTATACAACATTACTTTAGCTTTGTATACTTATTATCTATGTTTATTAATAAACCATTGCATTGTTGTTGTATTCAATATACGAAACATTCTCTTAGATAAATCACAGAGACAGAAATTAACCCCCCCCTTATAGTCTCAGTTCCGTTTGGAATTACATGAGGGGCCACGTATAGTATTTGTTGTGGACCACACATTGAAGAAATGTGTTCACTCAAGAGCCTTTTATTTTTTCCAAATTTCTGATCTTCTAAATTTTTTGTTGTGTAATAGATGATATATATAGCCCTTTAATTGGTTGTTTTGTTGTTTTCTGCTCGCACATGGATCAAGTGAGAACCGTCAATTTCAAATGAACAGGAAAATGAAAGCCTTTATCTAAACGCATGAAAAAGATCCATTCTTTATAGTGAAATATCCGAAAATAAATATTATCTGTATTTATAAACTAAATTGATTATCGAATTTATATCCTTATCCGAACTAAATTATCCGTATATGTATTCGTATCTGACCGGATCTGAATAATTTGATTCGGATACAGATTTTTTACGGATACGGACACAGTTTGATACGGATAATATCCCATCCATTTACACCCGATTAATAATTTGTGTTGTGTCCAGGCACGGAGCTTGAATGAATTTACTGAGAGGGTCAAAAAAATTTCTCCCTACTAATTGACACTATACAAAAAAAATTTGGGGGCCAAATGCATAGAAATACATGTATTTCAAAAATATTTGTATTAAAACACTACTGATATATACTACTTCGTCAAAATCTCGAGAGAATCATGATCCCCTCCGTCCCTATTAAGCTCCGCCCTGGTTGTGTCACATCTATTTTATTATCTCTAATATTTGCTCTGTAAAAAAAATCTTACCTCATCTCTTCCATTGGGTCCTCTCCTTTCTAGGCATCCCATACTCTCTCTCTCTCTCTCTCTCTCTTCACATATAGCATCTATTCATTTTTTTTTCTTTATTTTTCCTCCGTTAATCTTGTGTGCCTTCCACATTCCAGTTGTAAAAAAATTGAAAATTTGAAAAACCTAGAGATGAGATTGTGCTGGTTAGCTTAAGATCTGAATTGACTATTTTGAAACGCCATACATGACATCCAGTTGTCTAACTCTTTCTAAGAAAAATTTACACCTTCATTGTACTATATGTATTTATGTCAATAATTGTCTCTAGATGCCAACCAATTAAATTTATGACAAAAGAGCTATTTACATATGTTTTGATCAATGGCAGGAAGCGAAACAAAATGGGTGATTTATGATAAGTTGAGTGATGATGAAATTTAGCCTTCTATTTATGATTGTAAATTATATTTGGTTTTTAAAGATTAAACATTGTTATCTTCGGTCTTTTTTTTTCTTTTCTTTTTTTGAAAAACTTTTTTTGAAAAATTACGGAAAGTTTGATCGTTTCTCATAAATCTATTGATTAATGTCCAGTTACAAACCATCAATGCCAATGGTTCCAAGTAATTAAAAAGGAAAAAATAAAAGAAAATAAAATAGCGCCGAAAAAATGGTGTAAAGAACAAAATAACATGGATTATTTCATTTTTTATAGCTTTTATTGTTTGTCGTATGAATATATTCTCATATATTTAATCATTGGAGTAAAGAACAAAATAAAAACTCGCAGCGTAACGCGGGAATTACCCTAGTCTATATTTAAAACACAACAAAAAAACACCAACCCAACATTGCGCGTACACACACACATGGAAAACACATTACACGAGAGAACTCATAGACAAGAGATAACTCATAGATAAGCTTAGCTATTTGAAACCCAAAACAATACAAAAAAGAAAGAAAAAAAGAAAAAACGACACATAGCGCACACACTAGCTTGATTTTAAGGAGAGAGTTTAGCAGGAGGGAGGCCAGGAATGTCAGGCAGAGGCGGCAGGATCGGAATGGAAGGCATAGGTAATTCAATGGGCAAAGTTGGTATAAGCCCTTTGTTTTCATTGACTTGGCCATTCTCTGACTCTTGTTTCGGCTCTTTTTCTTTGAGGTTTCTAGCATTAGTGGTTGAGAGAAGAAAGAGAAAGACGCAAAAAAGGGAGTAATGGATTCTACTAGCCATTTTTGTATAATTAGGGTTTCTTTGTTGGGAGAAAGATAGGGGTGACTACATGCTTATATACTACTTGAAGAATTGAGTGTGTTTCTATGCATGTGATAAAAAAAAATGAACCCGCAAAACAAGGTGATAAACGAACTGATACATGCTAATAAGCACAAAATAGGGCCCTGACACCGTGGACACTTGCCATCTGTTGCTTAATCGGCATGCATGCACTAAATTGAACCATTGGTCGTTCATGCAAACCAAACAATATCATAAGCTTGAAATCTTTATTTCGCACAAAAAATATAAAGCAGTTTAAGAGTTTAACAATGAATAAAAATCAAAAACCGACTTTAGCTCAGTTGGTAGAGCGGAGGACTGTAGTGTTTGCAGAAAAATCCTTAGGTCGCTGGTTCGAATCCGGCAAGTCGGAATTTTTTGGTCTTGTTATTTTTTTCCTTTTTCAATACAGGATTACTTTTCTTGTAAAAACTTAGCCCAGTTTTTTTTACAAAAAATAACGTATATTGCCTAAATAATTTGCTTTTAAGATCTCTTGGTCTTAGTTTATTTCAGTAGTTTGTATGGGTAATTGATCTATTATACAGTAGTAGTTACAATGTAATTATTTCCGACACAAGTAAACTACAGTTTCATAATTTGACTACTACTAACATTATAGAATAGCCAAATCAACATTTTATTATAACATTATTCGAATAATTTAACATACAACAAAACTTCTCAACCAAAAAAATTCAATCAAACTCCATTACAAACATGACTCTTATTCCTCAAAAATAAACAGCCACCATTCAACTCTACATAACCTCTCATTTAATTCATAATTCCTCGAAAATAAATTATCTCAACTGCCAAGTAAATAATTAAATTAGCACAAAGCAGTAGCCGTTTTTTGCAAATCAACACATTTCAAAACTTCCTCTCCCATCCTTTTGCAACCCACCAATGTCTAAAAGCAAAAAACAAAAAATATTTTAACGAAAAATAATTAATATATCTTTGCCACAAAAATAATTTATTTATTTTAAAACAAAAATAATTTATTTATTTTAAAAAAAACATTAAAAAATTACCGAGCCAGAAGAGAAAATATCGCCAGTACGGAACCCTTTATTAAGTGTTTCAATAACCGCATTTTCAATTCTTTTTGCTGCTTTTTCTTCACCAAGCCCGTATTTTAATAACATTGCTGCACTTAGTATTGTTGCTAATGGATTTGCTTTATCCTTTAATATTATTATATAAACAATAAATAATTAATTAAATTATAAAATATGATCAATAGATGAAAAAATATAATATTTATTATTTTTATGTTTTTTACTTGTCCGGCGATGTCAGGGGCGGATCCGTGAATCGGTTCAAAAAGACCAGGTCCCTACATAAATTAAATTACACTTATTAAAATATTATATAATTAAGTTATAAAAATAATAAAAATGGAGGGGGTAAAATGGTAAATTTACATACAGATTCACCAATACTAGCAGAAGGAAGCATTCCAATGCTTCCAGTAATCATGGAAGCCTCGTCAGACAAAATATCGCCAAATATATTATTTGTCACAATCGTATCAAACTGCCCAAAATAATAAACATTTAATAAATTAATTAATTAATAAATTAATTAATAAAATTATGAAATATAAATGTATAAATAACCTGTTTAGGGTATCTAATGAGTTGCATGGCGGCATTATCTACATACATGTGAGATAATTCCACATCAGCATATTCTGACGCAATTTCAGTCACTCTTTTTCTCCAAAGCATTGATGCCTAAAATTAATAATTAGAAATTTTAAATAAAAATATAATTAAAAAAAATAAATGAAAAAAGAGATATTAAATAAATAATTTACCTCAAGCACATTGGCTTTATCGACTGAGCAAAGTTTTCCGTTTCTTTTTCTCGCTACTTCAAATGCCACACGGGCAATTCGATCAATCTGATATAATAATTTAAAGCATTTTAAATTAAATTAAATTTGATTAAGAAGGGAATAATAAATTTGTTTTATTATAAATTAAAATTGATTAATTTATTTTACCTCAGAAACAGAGTAAACTTCAGTGTTAAAGCCAATATCCTCTCCATTTTCATTGGTTCCAAAACCCCTTGGTTTTCCAAAATATATTCCTATAAATTTTTAAAAAAAAAATGAGAAATTAAATAATATTAGGGTTTAATTCAATAAATTATTATTTTTTAATAATAATATTTACCTCCAGTAAGTTCTCTAACAACCATTAAATCAACTCCTTCAGCAATTTCTTTCTTTAAAGTAGATGCATCTACAAGCTTCACAAAATACCACAAAATTAATTAAAAAAATAAATTCGATCTAAAAAAAATATATAATTTATTAATATAAATATATACTTGCGGTAAAACAGAAGCAGGGCGAAGATTAGCAAACACGCCAAGTCCAGCTCTCAACTGGAGAAGTCCAGTTTCAGGCTTCAAGTGCTTCTCATTATTATCCCACTTATATCTGATCAAATCAAAATTCACATTTTAACTCAGCAATTAACTCATTAATCACTATTAGAGGTAAAAAGACAGAATTACCCTCCAATTGCGCCTAATAGAACCGCATCTGAGTTTTTACAAGTGGATAAAGTCTCGTCAGGAAGCGGGACCCCCGCTTGATCCAATGCCGATCCGCCAACTGGCATTTCTTGATACTGGAACTTTATCCCTGCACCCAAAAGTTGTTGTAAATTACAAATTGGTCCTTGTTATGTATTTATCTACTCAAATTAAACACACAACAATGGGGAACATTCAGTAAGTAAGTTCCATCTTTCTACTCAAAACATTCCAATTCACTAAAAATTGACAATCCTAATCCTAAATTTAAGAAAAAAACGTAAATTTATGGAAAAGGGATGGAAAAAGCTTCACTTGCTCAACTTTTTGAAGTAAAACATTCCAATTCACTAATCAACAACACTAAACCTTAAACCAATCCACGCACAACAATAAAAAAACTCTAAATCTTGCCTTCTAATGAGCCAGCGAGAGAGAGCACGTCCTTGGCGACGGCCACAACCTCCGGCCCGATTCCATCACCGGGGAGGAGAGTGAGACTATAACTCCTCTCACTCGAGTTAGCTGCGACGGAGCAACGGAATCTCGCCGGAGACGGAGAGGCACGGCGGAGGGAGGGAGTTAGGGTTTTGAACGGGCTAGGATTTGCTTGGATAGCCGCCATTGGAAGGATGTAATCGTAATTATTGTTTGTATTTGATTCCTCCACAGACTTGATGTAATATTTGCAATTGGGACATTAACAAAATGTGATTTCATTTTAGTCCTCAACTGGTTTGAAATTTTTTTTTTTTTTTTTTTTAAGATTTAATTTATATTTGATGAGTTCAGAAACGTTGCTAAATATATGTTACATAAAATTGTGTTTGTCGGGATTTGTAAATTTGTATTAATAATACCCAAGAATGATTACCACAATACCCAAGTAAATACCCAACTAAATACCCAAGTTGTATTATTATAATGCTATCGAAAATAATGTAGTATCACAAACCCAACTAAATACCCGTTGAAGATATTATATCAAATGAATCAAAAAAATGATGAGTCATCTTTAAATGATCAAGATCCGAAAGATGAACAATTTAACACAGCAGAAAAAAATATATATGATCCTGGACAATGGAAACAAATTGATATAAAGTTACGAGATATGTTGATTGAGAAAAGTCCTATTAGAATTAGTGAATTTAATTTTCCGAAAGACAAAAACAATAGACACTTCTCAATGAAATTTTGTACTCGAGAGTTGGCAAATAATGAAAAGCAAGATAGACGATGGTTAATATATTCAAAAGATTTAGATAAAGTGTTTTGTTTTTGTTGTATTTTTTTGAGGCGTAGCCGATCAGGCTACAGAAGACTTTCATTGATATAAAAAAAATGCTACATTGGTATTATATTTGGAATTTAGGATCTCTAGTCCTAAATTCAGCTAATCCTGACTATCTAAGCTTTTCCTTCACTCTATATAATGGTTCTAGCTAGCTTCCTATCCCTCCTAATTGGCCGTCTCGCCTTCAACCAGTCCCTTGCCATTTCTGCGGCCGCGTTGAAGACTCTTGTAGGGTCCTTTGTTTGATTCCTGAAGATTCGACTATTTCTTTCTTTTCAAAGTTCTCAACAAGTTGTTGTCCAAAGAGCTTGCCATTCGTCTTTGTTGTCTTTTCCCACCTTTCTGGTCCTCCATTGTAATATTTTTATAGGGGTTTCCATGTTACTCGGGAGGTTGCTTATGTATTGCCTGTATGTTTGTTGCCAGAGATTTTTTGCAAATGTGCAATCGTGGAAGAGGTGCTTATGTGTTTCTTTTTGATTGTCCGTGCATAGGACGCAGGTATCCACCTAGAGCTGCCCTCTTCCTTTCAGCCTGTCTTTTGTGGGTAGTTTACCTTTGTGCATTTGCCATATGAAGAATTTGAGTCTTGGCGGTACTTGTAGTGTCCAGATGAGTTTCCTGGCGCTGTCTTTTACCCCTGTGTTGTTATAGAAGTTATATGTTGATTTGACGGTGAATTTTTCATCTTTATTCGTGCACCAGAGCAACTTGTCTGGGTCGTTGCTTAAGGTTGTGCTGCTTATTATGCTATGCATACTATGCAGTTGGCGTATTTGAAATGTGCTTAATACCTTGTCCCACTGTATCGCGTTGGGGTTACTTATTACGGCGTGCACTGTTATTTGCTTATTCCGCGCTCTCCTATAAAGTCCTGGGAATTTTTTTGCAAAACTTTTAATTCCCGGGTGCCATTTGTCGTTCCAGAAGCTCGTATCCCTTCCATTGCCCAGTTGTATTCTTGTTCTGTTCTCGAACCTTGGGTTTAACGTTGCTAAATCTCTCAGGAAGTAACTCTGGTGCGCGTAGCGCCATGGATTGTTCGAGTTTGGGTAGCAGTGCTGTACTGTTGAGTGCCAGATTCCTGCTTCGCTTGCTTTTATTTTCCACATCCATTTCTGTTGGGTTTCGGACGTGCATAACGCAGCGGAAAACAAAAATATTTCGTCCAAAACCAATCCGAGGATCCATGCGTATCGGTTAAATCAAAGAAATAAATCTTAAAGATACCTTTCGGATTACGCTTAATCCGTGACGCTCAAACGATGCGTGTTGTCCAAGCGCCTCTAAACCGGTTACCGTCCTAACCGATTTTACGTCCGTCTAGGCCGACTAGGTCGGATCGTGCGGAAGTCATCTACCGCACACACAATCGGTCTCCACCGAAACTCTCAACAACCCGTTCTCATCTTCTTAGGCCGAATAGATCACAAGCGCCGAAAGTACGAACGCCTCTACCGGTGTCCACACGAACAAACTTCTTAAAACGGAAAGAAGAACAATATATATGCTAGTAGCTTGTTCTTCTCTTGCACAAGAAAACTCTTTTTCTTCTTCTTATTTTGTCTCACAAAAGATGTATAATTCTCTAATATAATTGCACCCTTTCATTTTTCATATAAAAGGAAAGCACCCTTTAGTAATTTTGTCACACAAATGAGAAAGGATATTTTTCTCTCTTTTTGTCTCACAAAAGAGAATGAAAAATAATGAGAGAGAGAATCATTTGGTACATAATGAATTTGGAGCCCTCTATGTCCTTATATAGAGGTGAAGAGTCATGTCTATTCACACTAAAAGATGTGTATGACATCACTCATCATTATCCACATATCATCATCTAGACTCTTCTAGATTACATGATCTTGTGTGCTCATAGTCTTTATATACATATATATATCACATCTTATCACATAAGATGACAATATCTTTTGTGACATTCCTATGCAACTCATCATATAAGTCGCTAGGATTTTCTGCGCCCGTTTCAGTTTGTTCTTTGTGTGTGACCCTGTAGGTTCACTTAATGTTGGCAATAGACTTGACAGTCTATAAATCATGGGCGGACTCTAGCAAGCCATCATGACTACCCAATTTAAGTGAATATCGGTGATCCGATTTACCTAATCAACAATCACGTATTTAGTCCCTTTGTCACACGATATCTATATCGATCATAAGGCATGTAATACGTCATCCTTATATTAATCGAATTAATATTTCTTGATCCCGAATTAAACTGAACAAGAACAAATGACATTAATAACTCTTATTAATTCATTTGAGTATGGCCATACATTTCTTCAGTTCAATTCATCAAGAGGCCTAAAGATATCTCTCTCATTTATGAGAGGAACAAATCCCGTCTTGATTGCACTCATCCCTCTACATGATTCATTGTATACCCAATCATAACCGTTATGACCACCCGGTTAAAGGCAGTGTTAGATTATATTAAAGTATAAAATTACTTATGTTGGGAACCGAGACAATCTCAGGTCAAAGGACCATAAATACTTTATGTTACAAGAATCGCTAATGACGTAAAACATGTAGCATTCTTATGGCGGGTCAGTCCAGTATATGGTCTCTAACATATACCTATATTAATGACTTGATAACTATTTATCCATGATCAGTAAAACATAATCATCAGTCAACTAATATACTGGTGTACATTTATAGCTTGTATATAAATATATATATTTATTTATATCCGCAAGTATATTTGTCTCCACAAATATCCTATAAATGACCAGGGACGATTTAGAATAACATTCGTAATACTTTATAGTTTTACTATCAAAGTCACGCACTTTGATGACATAAAGCTGAATTGCATATTCATGGTCTATTTTAATTATATTAAAATAACCTATACGCACATATTATATAAAATATTTTAGAATAATTATAATGTTTGTTAATTCAATCCGTCAACCTAGGTCACAAACACTTTGGCCTAGGGCATAACACCATCAATTTCATCAGTAACGCCTCATTTTGGAGTCTTAGGTTCTTAATGCCTAATCCTCCGTTGTCTTTGTTCGTGCAGAGTAGCTCCCAACTTGCAAAGTGTTTCCCTTTTTTGTATTCATCTGTCCCGCCCCATAGAAAGTTTCTTCTCAGCTTGTCTATTTCCTTAAATACCCATTGGGGTAGGAGGAAGGCTTGCATAAAGTACATGGGGGTTGCTGATAGGACCGAGTTTATAAGCGTGAGTCTACCTCCTATTGACAGGAATTTGGTGGACCAACTTGCTATTTTTTCCTGATATTTTCAATCATTAGCAAGAAGACACTCCTGTTTGGCCTCTCTATGGACAACGGCAGTCCTAGATAGGTAATTGGGAAACTTTGCCTTTCACACTTAAGAATGTGCTTAATTGATCTCTCACTCTCAACCGGTAGCTGAATTGGCGTAAAGGATGATTTTTGGTCGTTGATTTGCAGTCCGGACACTTCGGCGAAGCATTTGAGAGCGCAGTCTATTAATTGCAGATTTATTCTATTTGCTTCTGTTATTATGATTGTATCATCTGCGTATTGTATCGCTGTGGTCTGCATTTTTTGCGGGGCTGGGGCCATTGTAGTAGTGAATTTAATTAGTGTTTGCAGAGATTCCGCTACTAGGTTGAATAGCAGCGGTGACAGTGGGTCTCCTTGCCTTAACCCTCTCTTATGAAAGAAAAAAGGCTGCAGCTCCCCGTTAATTTTTACTGCCGAGCTTGATGATGCCAGAAGGTTGCCCATCCAGTTTATCCAGTTGGCGGGGAAGCCTCTTTTTTCCATTATAAGGTGGAGGAATTGCCAGTTATCTGTATCGAATGCTTTGGTGAAATCCACTTTGTACAAGTCTGCTGGTGTTTTAGTCTTGTGGAGGTAGTTTATACTTTCCCTGGCGGCCAGGAAGGATTCTATGATCTGTCTGTTTTTGATAAATGCTGTTTGGTTTTCTGAGATCAGTTCTGGCATTTTTTCCTGAAGCCTTTTTGCCATTAGTTTGGAAATTATTTTGATTGCACCATCAATTACGCTGATTGGCCTGTAGTCAGTGACTGTTCTTGCATTTTTTATTTTTGGTACTAGACTTTTTTGGGCTTTATTTATTCTCCAAAGTTCCAGACTGTTTTGCTCGAATTCTTTACATAACCACAAAAGGTCATGTTTGACCGTGTCCCAATGTTGTTGATAAAATTCCAAGGGAAAACCGTCTGGCCCTGAGGCCTTTCCTTTTGCCAGGTCAAATACTGTTTCCTTTACTTCTTCTTCAGTAAATTGCTGTCCAATCTCATGGATATTTGCTATTTGAGTCATATTTTCTAGGAATTGTGTTGGTTGAGCCTGGGATGTAGAGGCCCCTCCTAGCGTGCTTTTGAAGAAGTTATTGAATTTTTCGGCAATATGAGCTTGTCCAGTGAATATGTTACCATTGCTGTCTATTTCTTGGATTGTGTTGTGCTGCCTGTTTGCCGATGTGATTTTGTGAAAGTATTTAGTGTTCTGATCCCCTTCTTGGATTCATTTGGTTCGAGCTCTTTGCTTCCACTTTATTTCTTCCATATTTGCTTGTTCATATATGAGTTCTTTCAATACTCTTCTTAATTTTATCTCTGAGCTCCCTAAATTACGAACCTCCTCTATCTTATCCAGGACCCTAATTATCCATGTAGCTTTAGCTATGTTGCTTTCCTTGTTGCTAAATTTAAGTTTTGCCCAGTCTCAGAGTGCTAATCTTAGGTTGTTAAGTTTTATTGCGAAGTTTTTTGCCGGATTTTTAGCTATTCTGTTCCTGCCCCATTTTTTCCTAATTAACTCGTTGGCCTCTTAGTATTTAAGCCAGAATAGCTCTAGTTTGAATCTTTGTTTTATTTGCCGTGCTTGTGGTCTAAAGGAGAGCTGTAGGGGAATGTGGTTTGATGTTGTTGCCGGTTGCGCTTGAAATTTCATTAATTGGTTGAAGTCATTCTAATGATGGGAGAAGAAACATCTGTCTAGCCTGCTGAAGGTTGGGAACGGCTTTTTGCTATTCCACGTGTAATTCTTACCTACTAGGTCCAATTCCTGGACCTCTAGATCATCCAGTCTTCTGTTAAATAGGAGAATGGATTCTAGTATGTGATTATTGCCAGTTGATTCTTCGGAGTCTCTAATCATATTAAAGTCTCCTACAAGAAGCCAGGGAAGATCATTGAGTTGCCTGATTTGGGTTGACTCATTAAGGAATGTCTTTTTTAGATTGTCTGCTGTAGGGCCGTAAACATTCGTAAGCATGAAGGTGAGGCTATTATGGAAATGCAAGATGCATGTTATGGAGAAGTTAAGGGTGTGGGTTGATAGGCATGAATAGTCATTTGACCATGCCGTCATCAGCCCCCCTGCTGCATGGATAGCGGGTTTTGTGATTGCATTATTGATGTGTGGAGGGCACACTAAGGTGTGGGAGAGAGGAGTGGGTGATGACCATTTGGTCTCTTGCATGCAAATTAAATTACTCTTAATTAAACGTAGTGAATTCTTAACAACATTACATTTTTTGGGGTCGCATATGCCCCTTACATTCCAAATTAACAAAAAAAAATTGCTTAAATTCATGGGTACATAGAGTGCAAAAAGATATTAATTAAACTCAAAATAAACTGCTGGAAATAAGGTCAGAATTCTATAATTCTGCTTGTGGCCCATCTGCCACGGTCTGCTCATTACCAGGCCCGTTGGGCTCTGCATCCTTATTTTCCGAGCCCACATTATATCCTGGCCCATTAGGTCCACGGACCCCTGCTTCATTCTCTTGCTGCCACGTGTGCTTCCACGCGGCAGCTTCCTCTCCCTTCTTTTCCGTCTCAATTCTTCCTCCTTCCTCGTTCATTCCGCCTCCCCCCGGAAGCCCTGGTCTCTCTTGTTCTCCTTCTTTGTCGCCGGCGCCTCTGCCATCAATCACTCGCTGGAGCGAGTCCTCCATTTTCTCAATCTCTTCTTCTTCGAGCTCTCTTTCTAGATACTCCCCAAACCCTTCGAGTAGGTCGCCGTGCTCTGTTGGGTCAACCTGAACTGCGGTGTTGAGCTGCCCTTCCTCTTCACCTTCTGCCTCTATGATCTGCCCTTCCTCAATGTCTGTCACTAGTTTCGTTCCACAGAAAGCGGCGAGTTGGACGGCGATTTTGTCGTCCATCTCCGCTCGCTCGATTTTATCCCAATCAAGGCTCTCGATGAGGATTTTCTTGGCTTGAGGGGACAGGATGTCGATCTTGAGAACTTGGTTCCTGTCCGGAATTACCTCTGGCTGTGTGAAGTCTATTCTGGCCATTTTCCGATTGCTTTGCCTTCCACTGGCATTGGTTCCTGTTGGGGTCTTAATTGATCTCGCCCTGATACAATACTCAGGTGAGAGCTCGATGTGTGCTTCTGACATGAGTTCTTTGCCTTTTTCTATCATTCTCCTCTTTCTTGAGGGATGGGCTGGTGTGGTATGGCTTGCCTCATTCCTCGATTTTTCTTTGTTTTCTTCAGTTTTGCTTTTCTTTGAGGCTTGCAAGTTCGAGGATTGAGGTAGCTCGCTGATTGGGAGTGATGCCCCTTTCAGCTCGAGTGGCCTCTCCTCCCTTGCCCTCTTTCTTTCTTCTGTTTTCTTTGTGTTTCCATGCGTTTCATTTTGCGATTCTTCTTTTGAAGCTCTGTCTTGGCTTTCTTCCCCTTTGTCCATTTTCCTCAACATTTGCTGGAGGGTGCTTTTATCTTCGGAGGGGATGGAGCCTTCGAGCAATTGCTTTATCAATTCTCGCTCTTTTTTAACTCTGGGGCATGGTGACTCTGCCGAATGGCTTCTTTCTTCTCTTTTTTCTTTAATTTTTTCCTTCAGGTTTTTTTGTTGTTCTAGCCTTTCTTGCAATCTATCGTAATATTCTTGGGGTGGCTCTGTTTCACATAGTTGGTCTGCGCGGTGGAGTTCATCCCTCCAGCCGGCTATGTGCAGCTCGGCCTCTGTTTTGATGCCCTTGCAAAAGAGCAGTAATATTTTAGGGATATCTTGTAGCCCTGGTACCAGTACAACCAGCCTCAGCTTGTCCATTGATTCAATGTCTGAGAGAGGTCCATGGTGCCTTAGATTACCAAAGGTGCTTACCATGTTTTGCAATTCGGACTTCCTCCAGCCATAGGTTGGCAAGTTGAAAATGTCAAGCCAGGCCCTAACCATGTAGGGTGACCTTGCTGATTTGTGGTTGTTTTGCCATGAGTGTGTGACTAGACCTTGGTCTAGCAATGCCGATGGGGTTGGTGCTATCATGTCTCTCACTATGAGATGTGGTGGTAGTGCAAGCACATATTTATCTCCTCTCAAGTGGGCTACCTGTGCATTTTTTTCGAAGCCTTTGCATTTTTGGACATGGTGCTTGATTAGTGCTAAAGAATGGTTTTTAATGAGTCTTGCATCAATTATTACACACCTCTCATACCTCTCCAAGTCTTTGTCAGTAAGCTCATTGTGGTGTAGGTGGTATATTGTACTAGGCTTCCTGAAATCAGATAGCTTTTGACCCTCTTTCATTGGTGGGGGGATTAATGGGTTTTCAAGGTGCTCAATTTTATTTACCACATTACAATCTCTCTCCACATGGCCGGTTTGGTCACAATGGTGCAGTGATGTGTATATTTACATAGATAGAGGACATGACCCTCTTGGTAACAATTGAGGCACCTATTGTGCCAAGGCTTCAGTTTTGTGTTGGCGGGGAAGGTGAGAGATGCTGGAGCCTTGCCTCTTTTTTCAAATAATTCTTTGATAGAGTAGTGGGACTGATTCCTGATGGGGTAAGATCTTGCTTGATCTTGTTTCATGATACCTTTGCCTTTATTATCTGCCTTTTTGCTTTAAGGTGATCTACATGGGTTCCATGATTTCTGGATGATGGGGGTAAACCCATGCTTTTTGACTCGTTGAGGTGAGTGCAAGTGAGAGTTGTTACTAAGAACTCTTTCTGCTGTGTAATATGCAGCTAATGGTGGTTTATTTTTTTGGTATAGGGAGGCTTGGGAGGAGGATTGTCTCTTGGGACTACTAATTTGAGACATAGTGGATAAGTGCTTATTTTTAGAGGAAGAGGAGGTACGGAGTGGAAGAGTTGGAAGGAAGCTATTTATGCTGATGGTTAGTGAGTATATGGATCTGCTATTCTTAGAAGGGCCTTGCTCTTGAGATCTGATGATGGGGAGTGTGACTGAATATATATGGGCTGGCCTGGATTCAGTATGTTTGGTTTTATACTCAAAATGAGGGTTTGAAGGTGATGTGTATGCTGGTGTAAAGCCTGAACCATTATCCTTATCTTTCTTCTTAGTAGTAAATTGGCTCCTTGTAGAAGCAAGTTGCCTATGTAAAGCTATTTTCTTTCTTTTCTTGTGTTTGTAATAGTACCACCCATCTGGGTTGAGAAGTGTGAGGATTTTTCTTGCCATTTGTATGAGAAGGGGATATGAAATCTCCTCTAAACGAGGGTGTATTTTGTCTCTTTGTACTGTGCAAAGTTTCGCTGGGTTGTGTGAATTTGCTTGCTTGTCTTGATTTGATACTTCTTGTTTCTTTGCTGAGTTTTAATGTTTGTAAGAGAAGGGTTTGCCTCTTTGACCACAACGTAGAGTGATTGAAAGGGCAAAGGCAGTGTTGCAGTTTTGTAGTCTAAAGTTTTATTTTCTTTGACTTTGCTTGAAAGGTGCAAGAGAGAAGACAGAATGCTTTTGCTGTTCTGCTTAACAGCTGGTTCTTCTTTGCTATCCTAGAAAGGTGCTCTCGGTTGTAGGAGTAGAGGAGTAGCAGCTAGATTCAATGAGTTTTCAAAATCGCCTTTGAATCGCCATGTTTGGACTGTAGTGAAAGAGCCAAACGGCTCTTTTCTATTTTTTTGTTTTTGTTGTAAGTTATTTTCTGCAACCAATAATGATATCCAATTAGTCAAAAATGGAAGTAATGGTTGGAAAAATCTTGGTAGAAAACTTAAAAATCATGAAACAAGAAATGAACGTAAGTTGAATATGTCTACTTGGGTGGGTTTAGAAATACGGTTGTCACAAAATAAAACAATTGATAGTGCTATGCAAGAGCAAATTAAAAGGAAAAGGAACATTGGAGAAATTTCTTATCACGCATAATTTCTGTTGTCAAGACTTTAGCAAAAAATAACTTGGCATTTCGAGGGAAAAAAAGAAAAACTATATCAAAATAATAATGGAAACTTTTTGAGTTTTATAGAAAAGATTGCAGAATTTGATCTTGTAATGCAAGAACACATCAGATGTATTCAATCTAATGAGCTTCACAATCATTATTTAGGACATAAAATACAACATGAGTTGATTAATTTGTTAGCAAATGTTCTCAAAGAAATTATTATTGAACAAATTAAAGAATCAAAATATTATTCAGTTAAACTTGCTTATACTCCTGATGCAAGCCATCAAGAACAAATGACCTTAATTATACATTGTGTTGATATGTTAACAATTTCAGCAAAAAATAATGAATATTGTACTCCTGATGCAAGTCATCGGGAAAAGGTATTTTTGATGAACTTATAAGTATATTAAATAAACACGAACTTGAAGTTGATGATATTAGAGGACAAGGTTATGACAATGGATCTAACATGGAAGGCCCCAAATAAGGTGTGCAAAGATGACTTTTAGACATAAATCCTAGAGCATTTTATATTTCTTGTATTTGTCATAGTCTCAATTTAGTTATTTGTGATATGGTAGTATCTTTTTTTTGCAACAATACAATAGATTTATTCGTTCTTTGCTTCATCAACAAAAAGATGGGATGTTTTATCGGACCATATTAATTTGAGTCTTAAATCATTGACTCAAATACGTTGGTCGAGTCGTGTTGACAGTGTTAAAGCTATCAAATTTCAAGCACGATAGATTTGAAAAACTTTATTTAAATTGGCAAAAATTGGTGATGATGAAACAAAGGGCCTAGCCTTATCCTTAGTAAATGAGCTTGAAAATTTTGAGTTCATATTAGGTATCAATATATGGTATGATATACTTTATGCTGTGAATTTATTCAGTAAAAGTCTACAATCTAGTGATATGTGTATTCGTCTTGCTGTTGATAAATTAAACGGTATTTTGTCATACCTAAATGATTATAGGACAAATGGTTTTTCATCTGCCCTGAATTCATATAAAGAAATAGCAGTAGAAATGGAAATTGAACCTGGATTTCGTGAAAAACGCAAAAAAAATTAGAAAAAAAATAATTTCATGAGAATTGAGGTCATAAAATATGTTGAGGAGTCTTTTAGAATTGATTCTTTTCATTACAAAGTAGATAAAGCTATATCTTCATTTCAAAGTAGAGTTGACGTATTTACCAAATACGAGAAAAAATTTGGCTCTTTGTTCACGGTTGAAAGTCAAGACCTTTGAATGATTCTTATTTAAAAAATAATGTTCATCAATTTTGAAAATTTTCTTAAATGTGACGAACATTTCGATATTGATGGTTTTGACTTGTTTTCAGAGTTAAAATTTTTAAAAGGAATTTTAAAAGGAGATACTTATACCCCAATTGATATATTATATGAAATAAAAAAGTTAGATTGTTTTCCCAAATGTCTCATTGCATGTAGAATATTACTTACAATATCTGATATAGTTGTATATGCAGAATGAAATTTCTCAAAATTGAAACTTATAAAAAATTATTTATGAACTACTATGTCTCAAGATAGATTAAATGGTTTAACAACATTACCCATTGCGACTGATTTATTGCCAAGTGTTGATTGTGATACATTAATTGATGATTTTGCATCGAAAAAAGCAAGAACAATATTTTTATGATTAATATCATTATTATTTTCTTCGTTTTTTAAATGTTAGGTGGTGGCAGCAAGGAGAAGTAAGATTGAAAATGGCGCTTTTTTATTTTTGCTTTGATTGATTTCATATTGAAGATGATTGTTTGTTTTTTGTTTTTTCGAATATTTAGTATTTTGTTATATGGAATTGATGTTTTTTGAGTTTAGGTTGTAGTGGTACCATTGAAGTTAATTTAGTAGTATTAATGGAATTAATCGTTTTATTTCATTTTGTTGTCTTAGATGTTTTAGTAAAATGTTTTTTCTTGATTTTTGTAAAGAGCCCCC
The DNA here is from genome assembly GCA_027726005.1 of Juncus effusus. NCBI lineage: Eukaryota > Viridiplantae > Streptophyta > Magnoliopsida > Poales > Juncaceae > Juncus > Juncus effusus. The sequence goes on along the minus strand of CM050891.1, from coordinate 6,231,254 downwards.
AAAATGGTTGGGCCGCCACTGATTTTGAGAGGATAAATGAGATTTGCAGTCTTAAAAGCACAAACTTAATATTTTTATGTTCTAAACAAAGTTTACTGAAATACAATTAAAAAAATAAAAATATTATAGTTAAATTTTTTTTACCAAGGGCTAAATTAAACTACTACAAAATTTTAAATTTGTATTAATAATGCCCAAGAAAGATGACCACAAAATCTAATTGTAATAATACTTTAAAAGATTTATAATTTAAGGTTATTTTATAATCACTTTGAACTTGGGGCAAGAGAGAACGAGACATGTCTTTAGCAAGGTACTATAAAATTGAGATGGTTTCTCTCCCTCTCTCTCCTTGTTCCCTATAAAAAACCAGCTGCCCATTGCATCGCTATAGAGAGTAAGAAAAGAGTAAGAAAAAAAAGAAAAGATAGTAAGAAAAGAAGAGAAAATAGTAAGAAAGAAGAGATAATGGCTGCGGCTACTGAGCCTAGCGTGAACTTGAGTGTCTTGCTGAATCGGTTTGATTCTCTAGTGATTGGTCTCATACAAAAATTACATATCTAAGCTTTTTTTTCCTTGTCATATATATACGCACTTTTTAATTTATTTTCTTTTGAATTGATGGAAGGGTATTTTGGAACGTGAGCATTTCAACCCGGTTTTGGAAATCGAAGACATGAAAGGTCATTTCTACATTGGGCTGTTTGGTGACTACTGCATAGACGCAGAATTTGATATAAATGAAATCCTTATTAATCTCGGTCAAGAACCGGAGCGAGATCGTGTCTTTTCGCGGAAATGCTTAAGGGTTCAAGTGGAATAATAGGTGCTAAAAAGTGAAAATTTTGTCGACCGACCTAATCAAGGTCTACTTTAAGGAGCATAATTTGACAAAGTATCGTCAGCCCACGATACGGGCCAAATCTGTCGTGACTGACTTCAAGTCTAAGGTGGAAGATGTATGTCAGGTAAACACAATATGACTCTTTTTTGAAATATAATTATAAATAATTTCACATAAAACTTTTTTTATTTCAATAAGAAAACACTTTTTTTGATGGATTAATTGTAGGTGATGCAAGAAATAAATGCACTTAGGGCCATACTCCCTAAGCTGGTTTTAAGTTTGGATGACATGCAAGATTAAGTAGAACTTTTTTTGAAGGAAAATTAAGTAGAACTTTGCTCTTTTAACTATGAGTTATTAATTAAATAATCTGTCAGTTTGTTTTCTATGGGGTTAAGAAGTTTAATTAGGCTATAATTAAGTAATTTTGTTGGACTTTCTTTGGTAAGGTTAAGAAATATTTGGACTATGTTAAGTTAGTTGATAGATTTTATTAAGGAATTTGGACTATATTAAGTAATTTCTTGGTGCTTTTTATTATGCTACGGTTACGTAATACGAAATCAAAGAACTATTCAGTGCTCTTCACGCAATATATATCAAAGGCCGGTCAGGGACATTTGGAGGTCATTGATGAATATTCTTGTATGTTCTTTTCAATGAATTTTCGAGTTATTTTCATTTGTTAGATTTCAAATTAATTATTTATTTAAATTAATAATTATTATCTCACAACAAATGTTTAAATAAATTGATAGTTTGTGTGAAATTAAATCATATTTCGAATTGAAATAGAAAGATAAAAATTAAGGCAATTTTTTTATTAATTTTGTATTTTCTCGAAGTAGTAATTATAATGTAAATATTTTTAATGTAATAATCATTTTATTATACAAACAGTTAGTGATTCGAATGCAAAATCTTGTACATATAATAACAATATTGAACTTAATACTTTATGTTTTAAGAAGATTGTAATTATCTACTTATTAGGATTTTTTTTAAATCTCTCTCTTTTAAAATTTAAATATCGTGATGTGCCACCTTGAAGTAGTTCACTTTAAATTTGATACAACAGTTGAATTTAGTCAATTCAAAATTCAACTTTATTTTGTGAAAAAAGAGATTTTTTTTCAAAGTAGCACTGTTTTGAAAAAAAACAGATAGGACTGTTTTGAAAATAATATTTATCTAAATGTGTTCGCCGTGACTTGAAATTGGGTCTCTAATATTATTGACGAGGTGTCCTACCGCTTAAGCTAGCAAGTTTTAGCATAAAAAACTTTTGAAATAAAAAAAATAGTTTGAAATACATATTAAAGAAATGTCAAAAATAACTCAAGTAGGAAATAAAATCCTTTTAATATTATACCAAATGGCTTCAAATGTAAAAGAAAATAGAAAAATTCTTTTCACAATTTCCAAAAAAACAAAACATAAAAATAAAATTGAAACATTATTTCCACAAATATGATTTATGTTATTAGACTTTTATAGTTATCGTAATAAATTATTAATATTTTTAATAATAATAAATTTCTGCAAATATTAAAAAGGGAATTTTTTTTATAAGTTAATTATTTGACATATTTGTAGACATAATTTTAGTTTAGATGCAAATTAAATTCTACTATATATATATATATATATATATATATATATATATTGCTGAAGTAATTATTTATTTAATGAATTTTTTATGTAAAGATACATATTTAAGTTATTGTTGTATTTCTTAGGGATCTTTAGCAAAATTTTAAATTCTTTGATATATATTTATTTTGTTGGGTACTTCTTGGGGACCTTTAGAAAATTTCAAAACCTTGCAACATGTCAACAATATGAGAAAAACTCAGCTTTGTATGTAGGTAGAAAATAGGCATCAAAAAATTGACCAATTCCTACCATTATAACTGTAGTATAAGTTTGGACGTCCTTCCTCCAAGTTACACGTGGCAGCAATCACTTGGTAAGTCTTTCCGGTTCATATTGAGGCATCACATGCTCCAATGTGGATGGACACCATTTTATTCAATTTTATTGCTTTTTAATGTCAAGAATTTATGTAACCTATATGAATAGCTAGAGGTCTTCAGTTTGACTTTGGGAATTTTTTTTTTTGCCTCGGAACATAAGATTACAAGATCACTTTTAGGGTTAAGCCTCTTTTTATTTTTAAAACTTTTGTCTCAAATCATATGCAAATCACTCTTATAAATTAATGAAAAGGAATATCATGCCTATTTTTTTTTACGTGATCATATAAAACTTTAAAATATCAAACCGTATAAAATGAAAAAATAAACAACTTAAAGAAAGTAAAATATTGTCATACTTATATTTTACAACATAATATCAATTATGCTAAGAAAAATGTCATAAATAATTCTCAGAAAATAGTAGAGCGACGAATATATTTTTATTAGTTTTTAATATTGGATAATTATAATGTAACAAATTAATAATAGTAGAAAATAAAATAAAGTTTTTTTAAGCAATAAAATTATAATCAATTTTTTGTATTGTGATTAATATTAACAGAATAATTATATATGATCATAAGTTTATAGCATTTAATTACAATAAAAATCTCATGAAACATGCTTTATGCTCTATAAAAGTCTAAAAAATCATCATTCACAGGATTAACTAATTAACATATATTAAAAAGATCGTATATTTAGCCCGAAGCAGAACGAGGGTAGATTCTAGCTTAATATAGAAATTAGTTTTATTTATATATGGGTATAGATATTTGGTTCTTAATTAACGAAAATGACAAATACTAAGTCTAGAAGGTGGGGTATAGAGTCTCAACATGTATATATGGAGTTAAGTGAAGTCCTAAATTATGTTTGTAAGGGTGTATACATATATATGAGGTATACTTTTGTAGTTATATATTTTTAGGTAGACATGAAGTTTATATAGATGCATATAAAAAGCTAGCACATTTAATTAATTTGTGGAACTTTTGTACCAAAATCCAATTGAAACCGAAAAAGCGCAAAAAATAATCAATTACCAAAAAAAGTTGCAGCAAGTAAATGCAAATATTAGATCTACCTGCCAACCTCTCCAATTTAATTATTGATGCTTTTACCATCTTTTTTTTACTTACATGCTAAATCCTCTTTCTTTTTCTTTTTTAAACAAAATTAGGAAGCACATTATAGATCTTCATAAATGTACAAGGAACATGCATATATATTTGGAACATAAGTTCTGTTACTTATGTACGGTGTCACATAAGCGGAGCAAGGTTCTCCCTTTGGGTATTAGTTAGAATGGTATCATCATCGCATTCGTACATTTTCCCATTATAATCTTATAGAAGGTCTACATTAAAAAGTGACTATTTCCTTCCAATACAAATAATCTAATTAGAGAGCTAAATAAGTACAGGTAGTTAGAACTCTATAAAAAATGGAAGAAGGATGTACTTTTTCCAAATTTAATTGAAGAACCTTTCAAATCTCACCGAATACTGCTACAAGAATTGATCGTTTCAAAACCCTAAATACACTATATAATACCCATCACCCCTATGCCATTGCACCACAATATTTCACTCAAATAATTAACTTCCATTACACATCAGAAATGACTTTCTATAATGTGTTTCTCTTCGCTCTCCTTGTCTTTGCTTCTTCTCAAGCATTTGCCTCCGATCCGAGCCAACTTCAGGACTTCTGTGTTGCTGACAACACCTCTCAAGGTATATAATATATATTTTGTTTAGTTCACACGTACAAAAAAATGCTGAAATTGAAAATACTAATATAGTACTTTGTTATTCATGTAGTGATCGTTAATGGATTAGTCTGTAAGAACCCAAATGTCGTAACGCCAAAAGATTTCTTCTTTCAAGGACTTGACAAGGCCGGAAACACCGCAAACAAGCTTGGGTCAAGTGTTAATCGAGTCAATGTTGACAAGATTCCAGGTCTCAACACCCTTGGTGTCTCCATTGCTCGTATAGACATTGCTCCCTATGGTGGACTTAACACCCTTCACTTTCACCCGAGAGCTTCTGAAATTGCAACAGTTATCGAGGGCACTGTCTATGTTGGATTTGTGACATCAGACCCTAACAAACTCTTCGCAAAGGTGTTGAACAAGGGTGATGTGTACGTTTTCCCGCAAGGACTCATCCACTTCGAATTCAATATTGGACCCGTTCCTGCTGTTGTGCTTTCTGGTTTTAGTAGTCAGAATCCTGGGGTGGTCACTATTGCTAATGCAGTCTTCGGGTCCAACCCGTATATATCTGATGATGTGCTCGCCAAGGCGTTTCAACTAGACAAGAAGACTGTGGACTGGCTTAAAGCTCAGTTCCCAATCTCATCAGCTTATTAGTCACTTGTTACTACCATGGATTTACTGTTTTATTAAAATAATTTGTATTACTTGTTTGTGTGCTTGTTTTTAATAAGCAGATAATATGCTTGTCTGCGTTTCTGCAATATATTGTTCTTTTAGGTTTTATAAATGTGTGTTCTATTGAATAATGAAATGTTTGCATCCCTGGCTTTGGTATTTAATGTGAATACTGCCATTTTTTTTTCTTTTTTTCTTTTTCATCTTAAAACTTCTGATTGAAATGAAAGTAATGGGATTATCAGTTAGTGTATGCACTTGCCATGAAGAGAATATAATAAATTTAAAGGTAAGAGAGCTAAGAGAGGCTGTAGAAGCAAGACTTTGCTCTCTCTTTAAATCTGAGTTAAAGGTTCTTTATATTGTTTGTCAAAAGAAGAAAGAACCCTGCAACTTCGGTTTCAGCACGCACGATTCCAACCAGATTTCAGCAAGACTTCAGCACGATTTCAGCAGGATTTCAACACGATTAGCGCACAATTTCAGCAAGATTTCTGAATTGTTAAGCTCAAATATCACCACCACTTCTGCAAGAAGTCCTTAGCTGTTTGGGGTTGGTACAAAGACTTGTACGGGGCAGGATTTGGTTTGGCTGAAATCTAAATTTTGTGACTGTTTTTCACATCACTTGGAGAATTTCGGGGCTGATTTCAAGGGCTGATTTTGAGGCGATTTACTGCCGGATTTTGAGGCATTTTTAGACTGTTTTTGAAGAGCATTTCGTACCGGTTGTCGCCGGTACGAGACTGAATTTTGGCCTATTTTAGGACTGAATTTTCACCAGATCTGGAATCAGCTCGAAAGTTGTTTAAGATTTTATTTTAAAAGTTTCATTCATGGACATTTTTGAAAAGAAATTTAAATACGTTTTTTCAAAGATATGATTTATGTTATCAGACTTTTAAAATATATAGTAATTTTTTATTTTTTAATAATAATAAATTTTAAATTATTAAATTATAGGTTTTATATTTCAAGACATATGATTAAATTTGGTAATAGAAATCCATCATATTCTGGACTAAAATTGGATTATCGTATGTTTTATATTTAATAACAATATATACGTAAACAATGAAAATAATATATAAAAAATAGTATAATGAAAAGCGAAAAAAATATATATACATAATGCCATCGTGTTGTGAGCATGCTCAAGTCCGTCGCGCTTTCAGATTTTCCAATTTAAAATGCTCAAAATTATTCATTCATATAATATTAAATAAATTGTGTACAAATTGGAGATGAGGTAAAAAAACCAAATAAATTTGTATAAGCATTTAATGCATATTTGGGATAGTAATCTCCAAATCGACAATACAAGCTAACAAGACGTGGACTTACATTCTGAAAAGTTTGCCGCGGAGAAAAATGTGCTGGAGCCAAAAGCCGAATACAAAACAACGACCCAATCATCTTTATCTCTAGCAACAGTTGACATGTTGTTAGCAAGTCTCGAAGATGACACCTTACAAAAAAAGCTACTTAGTGATGAATTGTCAAATCTTGTAGCTCAATATTGTGGGACAACCATCGAAAATGATACATAATCATCTCTTAAAGAGACGGTAAAATATTGGGATTTAGAAGGTTGCGAAAATGCTAATTGGCTAGACGAGGGGTTAAACCAGGAAAAAGACCGGGAATAAGAAGAAGGATGGTCCGAGAGCGATAAGGACTAAACCTTCATGTGATGTAGCAAAGTCATCTTCGAAGTGCAAAATTTGATGATTTTTAATTAGTTTACATTAGGTTCATATGTAGTATAATATTAGCTAAGTTTTATGTTTTTTGCTTATTGATGGTAAGGGTCATGGACCCGAACATTTGTAGCTTTCTATTTTAATTAATTAAAGTCTTAGTAGGCAATTTGCCTACCATTCAAAAAAAAAAAAAGAGTAGATATATCATATATGATACTTATGAGAATACCATAGAAATATTACATACATAATACTTTATATAATTTTGCATTCCTCATTCAGGCGTTTAACAAAATTTGAGTTGTTTTTAATTGTGTTAATTGATCATTGTGGTATAATGAGAAGTATATTCTAGTACCATTTAGGTATGACAGCCTTCTGTATTGTTCTTATATTGTATGGATGTCAAGTACAGGGTCAATTGCTAAACTGATTAGGCGTTTTTTTTTTGTTGATTTTCGAATTTTTTTAGTCATTAATGTATATAATATTCAATTTAATTGTTGCTTTCTTGAGTATAGTCGTTTTTTGTTTAAATGATGATTTTCTTCGGCTTTTTCATCGGGCAAATCAGTTTAGTTTTATTTAATTTGAGGATTTTTTTCTTCTTCTTTTTTCATTTCATTCTTGTAATTAGATCTTTTAAATATTTCCCGAAGTATGAACCCATCAAAAAATTTTGTTCACTCATTTTCTGCCCTAATTTGTATAATGAAACAAGAATTTAGAATGTATTTTGCTGAAAAAGACAACATGAAAGTGCTAATTAAAATGATCCTTTTATATAATTATTAAGATCAGCGCGGTTCAACCGGTTCCCTACTGATTTGACCAGTGATTCAGTTACCAAATAGTCATCCCGGTCAATATTCGGTCTGATTTTGATAAAATATTGATCGAGTTAACAAAATGTCACAATATATTCCAACTAATTGAAGACAGACCTTATCATAAAACCAACATCAAGACAACATAACCCAACATTAATAAACCAATAAATATTTGAAATCCAGAGTGCACAAATCCAGATAAGAAACTTGAGCTGTTCCACAACCAACACAATCTTTCAAGTATTGGATTTACAAAAACCCACAAGTAAAATCTGAACTATTCTTTAACTACAGAACTGAAATAACTTGAAAGAAATTAATAGACGCATCAAACAGACAGGAGAGCACAAAAACATAGTACCATCAACCTCTAAAGTACCGAAATATTACAACTGAAAACAATACAAATCAAAACAACAAACTCGCTGAAAAACACTTGCCCTTACTACTGATCACAGAACAAAAAAGAGTAGCACTTAACTCATTGCCCGTTTTTAACTATCATTCACTTATACCTATAAAGTTGCATTGGGAGGATCTTGATCATTTCCCTTGTTGGCGATTTTCCATTGTAGTAAGTATATCCACAAGTCGTCCACAATCCTCGAGTCTACGGGTATCTGGATCACATTCCATGCACCGAGACCAAAAGCTTTGTTCAGTGTTTCCATTCCTATATCGGCAGACATCACTGCAAAGTTTTATAGTAAAGTATTTGATAAGTTGAAAGCAAATTGTACGATACTGTCAAAGAGGGTAAATGTGAAATTTAGTTCAAAAAATTGTACGCATAACGGGAATGTCCCGGACATATTCAAGTAATTTGAAACCATCCATGTCTTGAAGATCTACTTTACAAATTACTAGATCAAAGCCTGCCTTCCTCTCTTTAAGAAGCTGCAGTGCTACTTTCACTCCTTCACAATGGGTTACTGCAAAAAAAAAAAAGAGAGAGGTGAGTTATCTTTCTTATATTTTAATAGGAGATTATAAATTAAACCCACCACCAGGGGAAAAAAACAGAAGAAATGATATATAGCTGGAAAACAAAACCAACAGTTTCATTTTCCTAGTTTTGTGAGATTTCACACTGCGTTCGCATCACCCAAGGAAGAGAACTTAATGTTTATTGGAAGTATTTCAAAATATAATTGCGTATAAAAAAGAATTATACGTTTGAACAGTTAATAGTTTTTATTGAATAGAGAATGGTATGCGAAAAACTCAACATTATGGCAAATTGGAAAAAGACCCCTATGTTATTACAAATTGCAAAACGAACTTCATTATTAAGGAAATAGGAAAAAGGTCTGCTCTCTAAGTGAGATCAACTTAGTTAAATATTTTTTTAAACAACTTTACTGAACGGTGCTAGATCTTTTTTTTTAAAACAGAATGTTGTTAGATCTTAATAAACAGTAGTTTTTTTTTTTTTACAATTTTCTTGAGAATAGAAAAGTTTTTTTGTAATTTTCATCAATGAAGGAGCTTTTTGCAATTTATGCATAATGCAGAGGGATTTAGACATAGTACAGGGATATAATTTGTAAATAAAATACATATTAAGTTGAAGGCATAAATTCTAACCAAAAATGCGGAAAAAGCGGTCAAGACAGAATTCATTTTGAAGGCATAAATAAAAAGCGAGATAATAAAAAACGCGGTCCACTCACCATTGTAGCGGCATCTGCGGATCATCGCACACACAAACATGGCGGTAGCTTCGTTATCTTCCACTAGAAGAACTTTCATCCCCGCCGGAAAATCCTTTCCTATTACATCGCTCGAGCCTGGCGCCGCCATTTCAATAACCCTCAGAGATCTTCTTCTCTCGATACTTTACAAACGGGAGACAAGAATAATCTGGCCAAAGAGAAAGAGGTACTTAATCTCGTTAGAGAGGGAGAGAAGAAGAAAAAGAAAAATTGAAAAATGGCGGCTTAACGAGGAGAGAGAGAGAGAGAGAGAGAGAGAGAGAGAGAGTGGGGAAGGCGTCATGTATGGGAGGTGTATATATAGGTCCTTGTTTTTATTTCTTTCTCTTTACTTCGTAAAATTAATCAATTGTGATTGCAAAATTCTAGAAACCCTGGATGCTTTTCTTATTTTAATTTCTACCTTCCTTGTTTTAATTTCTCATTTTGAAAATTGATATTGACAGGCGGTACTTTTACAAAGACAGCCAAAGATACAAATATTGACACTTTTACCATTTAAAGCAATTAAATGAATCAAAATAATTAATGCAATTAATATATCTTTCCGGTTTTTTCTAGGCTTGATTTTCTTATAACCTTAAAAAATCCTAATTTTATTATTCATATATATATATATATATATATATATATATATATATATATATAAACAAAATTAGTAAAATAAAAATTTGACAATAATATAAAATAAAAATAACATAATAAATTATATTCCTTTTAACTCTAAAAACATGTCATATAAACTAGCTGAGTTCGAAATCATAAATTATATATTAAATTTATAAACTATTAAAGATGCTAAAACACAATTAGAAAAATATATCTCCGAAACCTATCTCTATCACAATAAATTAATAAAATGAAGAATATGATTTAAAGTTAACTCAGATTACTACTTATATGGTACGGTTAGGAATGAAATTTAAATTCTCAAACTTCATATGGTTAAGAAAAATATAATTTATCAACTAAATTTTATTGCTAACCCGGAAATTACTTTTCCTTAGTTTTTCATGTAAGTCTTGTGAATGATAATATTTAATTTTCCAAGGTGTTTATAGGAAAATAGTAGGCTAAGACCAATTGCAAGCTAGGCAGAAGAATAAGTTTGCCTCATTATAAAAAAAAAATTATAAAAAAAAATCCCATCATAAAAACGGGAAAGTAGATTAGTAGCATTAATTAATTGATTAGGTTAAATTGTCATTTTATCATATGTTTGTCTGTCTTTGTAAAATTTCTACCGGCCGATATCATTACCCACATGTACATGGCAGAAAAAAAGGAAAGAAATTAATGTAAAATTTGTAATTAAATGTCTTATAAATGATAAAATCAAGCATGATTTGATGTACGGTTGAATATCTTCTTCATTTCTCAAAACATGATAGAGCATCATCAAAAGATAATTTCAATTTTTTTTAATGTTATGGACTCATCTAATAAATATGTTTTGTTAGATTTAATCAGTTTTCATTTAAGATTCTTCTTCTTCTTCTTCTTCTTCTTCTTATTATTATTATTATTATTATTATTATTATTATTATTGGGATGTTTATTCGGTCGGCTCAGTCGAACCGAACCGGTTAATAAAGAACCGGATTAAAACCGAACGCTGTATTGTTAAACCGAACCGACAAAACCGGATCGGTTTATTCGGATAAAACCGAACCAAGAAATTTGTTTGCTTCTTAAACAAAGAAAAATCGCAAAAGTCATTTTTAATCAGATTTGAGAAGAAAAAGAACTTATGCCATGAACAAAAAATAAACAAGAAAAAACATAAGGAAAAGAAAATAATTATAGAAAAAATCAAATTTATTCTTCGAAAAAAGAAGAGCCAAAAAGACAAAAAAAAAAACTTGTTCTCACACAAAAAAATAAACAAAATGCCAGTAGATATTTTGTTGAACTCTATCCATGGAAAGATCTATTGTCTTTCTTCTTCATCAGAAAACTTGAGCTTTTGCTTTATCTTTTTTTTTTTTACTGTTTTTTCTCACGAAGATATAAGATCAAATTTCAAAAATACGTGATGATAACATGGACTTGTTCTGTTTTACAGAGTTAGACCTGCATATTTTATTTCTAACAACACTAGGTTGGATCCTCTATGGATACAAAAACTATGTATTTTATGCTTTTTGTACTTCATGTAGTAATTTTATGATCACATATCATTGAACTACTGCACGGACTTTATAATAATGAAAGTTACACTAGATCAAGGATTGTATAGGATTCCACAAGTTCCTTAGCTGACAAAAGCAAAGCTAGAGAAGTTTGACTAGACAAAGACTAAGTTATTAAAAGAATAATACATACTATTAATGTGGAAACATTGACTATAGAATGGAAAGTAAATGGTGGACCTTGTGCACATAGCATTTACACTGTTTTGTTTGTATCTAAGCTTTTGAATTTGCTGAATTATATGGGTCGGTTCGGTTCAAAACCAAACCGAAACTGGACAACCGAATCATATCATTATTTTAACCGAACCGAACCAATTAAACTGAAAAATCGAACCATTTTCACCTAAAATGACCGGTTCGGTTCTGAAACCGAATTAACCGAACCGTTTGAACACCCATTATTATTATTATTATTATTATTATTATTATTTCTTGTTTGCGTTCATTTATATTATTATTTTTTCATATCTTTTCAAATTTACATTCATATGACTAAAGTGTATATGGTAAGTCTATATGAAAAATGACATATCCTACACTTACAAGGTAAATTAACATACGCAAACATAATATTTCTTCAACGATAATGTTCTACTAAATTGTCAGCCATATTTTACAAAAAAAAAAAAAAAAAAAACACTCAAGGCATGATTGTTGTGGAAAATGATTCGGCATGCTAGTCCCTACATATTAACAGGAGGAAGTCGGCTAAAAGAAAAGGCATGATCAATTAATATTCCAATTTTTCTAGGGTCTTTACGCGAATTACACTAAGTCCCTGTCATCTTCCATGAATCAGGAGAGGGTTGAGGAGCTGCTTCAGAACACTGGCGGCCGTATGGTAGTGCAGGCCAGTTCAGACCTTATGATGGCTACAATAGAACAAGATGAAGAACATGCCACACTTACATCGGTTTTCTTCCTGGTAATCGGTTTTGTGCTGTTGGTTTTATCAAAGGTGGCGAGGGAGTTCCCTGGAGCTGCAGCTGCAGTGGCAGGCCTCATCATGGTGATGCATCGTTTCCAGCACGGTGCTTGAAGCATCTTCTATCTATACCCTATGTGATCTGCCTTTATTGTTATTATTATTGGTATTATTATTGTGTGTTTATAATTTTTTTCTTTTAAAAATTTGTGTGTTTATCTTTTAGAAACAACTTCTTTACGTATGATTGTTTCTTGTATCTTGTTATGTTGTTATGTCCTGTTATGCTGTGAGACTCTTATTAGATCAAATGCTTGTTTGTGCTTATTTTCTTGTACATATATTTGCTATTTTCTTTTGACTTACGTATACATATATTTGCTATTTTCTTTTGACTTACGTATACATATTTGCTATTTTCTTTTGACTTACGTATACGAAAAAATAGCAAATCTGAGCCTCCGCTTCGAAGTATTTATAAGTTAAGATTAAAATATTTAAATATCAATTGCTGCGGAGAATTGAAAAAATTCTGCAAAAATTGTGATAGTCGTGTTTCTAACCCGTTCATACAGGATATGAACCAATTCTGCAAAAAATATTGTGATTTTTGAGTTTGTTGGCGGATGCAGGGTTAGGCTGAAAAAGGCTGAATGAAACTGTACACGTGTCTATCACAGGAAGAATATATTGAGCTTTTATTCTAGGGATCCCTTTATTCTATTGTATATTGTATACTTGTATAATAATATCTGTACGCTTCATGAGATATTGATCCTCTGTTTCTCTTGTTAGTTCTTTACGAAATACGGAACAGGGGAATCCGATCACCATATGGAGAATGTCTTGGAACAAATTCAAAATTTCAGTTTCATCCCCTGTCCCGGAGTAGAATAAAATTTCAGATTTTCTAGGGGGTAACTAGCAATTAGTCAGTGTTTACAAGTCGTCAGTACTTACTACTTTAAGTAACCCTTCTTATGGCGGCTTTACTATAAGCTAATATACGCCGTTGAAAACCACAACTTTCGTCGGCCTTAACCGGAGATAACTCCGACGAGATTCCGGGGATCCGCCGAGTCAGAGATGGGATCCTAGTCGGAGGTCGTGTCCGTCACCGCTATCATGTTCTGTTTCGCTGGCCCGAGCACAAAGGCAAGTTCAGAGAAATTTTTTAAAGAAATTCACGAAGGCAAGTTTATATATCAATTTTTCAAGGTTTAGGGTTTTGTACTGTCAAGATATGTCCTTTGTGATTTCCGTGTGCCCTAAGATTGTCCATTCAGTAACATTTCGGAAAATTCTTTATAGAAATTTCACATTTTCGTTTGGCCTCTGAATTCTCAGTCAATTTGACAGGGACTTATTTGTAATTTGCAGTATTTTCAGGGTGCAGGCAGAAAGTTCCGATTTCTGAAGATGCTAATGGCTCAGATGCCAATTGAGCCCCATTGGAGGGAAATTTATCTTTTTATCTCCAATTATATATGATAATTAGTATTATTAACTCAAACTGTGAGGTTTAATTTATTCAGATATGATTGTTTTGAATGTTTTTAGGTATTGCAAACCTTAAACTGAAACTGGACTTCTCCAGTTATTAGCTGGTCTTGGTGTCTTTGCTGACCTTGGTCCACCACAAGTATGCTTATCATATTCATGAATTTTGGATATTTAAAATTTTTAAATATTTTTTAATCGGATTACTCTGACATGAACAATCATTTTTTTCTTTTTAAATGATTTTTAGTGAATTTAATTATTCTGAAGAAGATTAGCTGAAAGAGTCAATCTCATGGTTGTTAGAGAACTTACTTGTTATAAATATAATTATTACAAGAAAAAAAGATTTTGTTGACTTGAACTGTAGTATTATCTAAATCAAAATTTCTTATAATTTCATTTTGTAGGAATATATTTTGGCAAACCTATGGGTTTCATAACCAATGAAAATAAAGAGAATATTGGTTTTAATGCTAAAACGTCATTTTTCTTTTTGTTCTTTTTCAAGTAATTTTAGTTTAATTGAAAATATCTTAAATTTTTGAATCAGATTGATCGAATTGCACATGCGGAATTTGAGATTGCTATAAAAAAGAAATGGAAAACTTTGCTCAGTTCTTGAGGTACATCATTTCTTCAATAACTCCATTATTTCATATATTACTTTTAATTATATTTATAAATCAATTTTTTTAAATTATTACAACTCTTTCGTTAATTTGCTTGAAATTTGCCCTAATTTAGCTTTTAATTTGTGATAAGTTAGTCTAATTTTTGCATTATTTTACCCTTATTTCACAAATAATTTATATTTTATTAAATAAATTTCTGTTTTAGGAAGAATTCGGTTCATATCCAGACTGAGCCCATAAAGTTCATCAATTAAAATTCTAAAAACTCCATCAATCAAACTATATTTCATGAATTCAAGGAAAATCTTCAAAAAAGAAATATTTCCCGAATATTATAACTTATTTTTTTATTAATTATTTTTATTATGTTAGGAGGAATTCGGTTCGTACCCAGACAGGGCGGCCTACGACTGCATGGCAGTATTTTTATAATGAAGGAACTATTAGGAGCCCGACCTTATGGATTGCATGAGGAGAATTGCGGATAAGAAGAAGTTTGACCTGGGCCCGTCGAGACGTAGGAATCGCGATTAGACGTGATAAAATATGCAAAATTGCAAAGAAGCCCTTGGTTGTGACATATACAGGTCTTATACAAGCTTGTATAGACTCAAATAACATGAAAAATGCACGATATATATTCAACAATGCAAAAGTACTGCTCGCCAAACGTAATTACGTGTAACATAATGGTGAAATCATATTTACAAAATAATATGTTTGACGAAGGAAATGATTTATTTTACAAAATTGTTAGTGATATAAATCGGAAGAGCGATGATTTGAAGGGAAATGTGGTGCCTGATAAATTCATGTTTAACATTATGATGGATGCTTGTGTGGAAAATAAAAAGTGGGAAGATTTTGCAAATGTTGCAACATGGGTACCATTTTGATGCGAAAAGGCATTTAAAGATGGTTATGGATGCTTTTAGAGCAGGAAAGGTAATATTTTTTTTTATATTGATTGAATAATAATAATATAATTAATAATATTAATGATGATGATGATGATGATATATTTTGCATATAGAACCTTGTAAAATTAAAATATTATGTATTATTAAACAGGTTGAAGTACTGGAGGCCACATGGGATCATTTGCTTTCTTTCAGCAGAATCCCTCCAGTTCCAATTCTAATGGAGAGATTCTGTTTGAAATTAAAAGAAGGAAACATTTCGTCTGCTTTGTCTTGCTTCAGGAATTTTGAGGAGAGTGAGTTGAGAACTATTTCGTCGAAAGCTTGGTTGAATCTTTTGTTGAATAATAAGGAATTTTTGGAGGAAAAGATGGTGGTGAAATTGGTTGGGGAGATTAATGAGATTTCGGAGTGTAATGAGAGTGAGAGTGTTGTGTATAAAAAGATTTTGAGTGGTTGTAATTTGTTTCTTTCGGAAGAGAGGCAATTGTGTAATTTGGAGATTATTAATTAATAGAATGGATTTTTTGTGCTCTTCTTCATCAGAACCACCTCGCCTGCAAACATCGCCTCATTCTTTCCAGCCATGTTGTCATTAATTGGATTTTTTTGTATTATTTTGGAGAGAGGAGAAGAAATATGGGAGGTAAGAAGAGGCGATGGGAGGCTTTAAAAAGGATAATGAGCTGGTTTAACGAGATTTATTTATTTGGAGGGAATGTTAGGTGGACCTGGTAAATCCTACACCGGATGTTTTCATATGAGAAATTTTGATTATTGACGGTTGATCATTTGGGGAATTCACAATAAACTCCTTAACTTACACTCCGAAATCTCATTTATCTCCCCAACCAATTTCACCACCACTTTTTCCTCCAAACATTCCTTATTATTCAACAAAAGATGCAACCAAGCTTTTGACAAGATATTTCTCAACTCACTCTCCTCAAAGTTTCTAACACAAGACAAAGCAGATGAAATATTTCCTTCTTTTAACTTCAAACAGAACCTCTCCATTAGAATCGGAACTGGAGGGGTTCTTCCGAAAGAAAGCAAGTGATCCCATGTTGCCTCCAGTACTTCAACCTGTTCAATAACATACAATGTTTCAATTTTTCAAGGTCCTTTATGCAAAATGTTTAGTGTCTTATTATTATTATTATTATTAATATCATCATTAGTATTATTATTATTACTACTATTAATTATGACAATTATTATTATTATTATTATTATTATTATTATTATTATTATTATTATTATTATTATTATTACTAATAATAATATTATTATTATTACTAATATACTATTACCTTTCCGGCTCTAAAAGCATCCATAACCATCTTTAAATGCCTTTTCGCATCAAAATGGTACCCATGTTGTAACATTTGCAAAAAGGCCCTCGCAAAATCTTCCCACCTTTTATTTTCCGCACAAGACTACATCATAATATTAAACATGAATTTATCAGGCACAACTTTTCCTCTTAAATCGCTCTTTGCATTTATATCACTAACCCCACTAACAATTTCGTAAAATACATCTTTAGCTTCGTCAAACATTTTATTCTGTAAATATGATTTGACCATTATGTTACACGTAATTACGTTTGACGAGCAGTATTTTTGCATATTGTCGAATATATATCTTGCACTTTTCATGTTATTCGAGTCTATACAAGCTTGTATAAGGCCTGTATATGTCACTACCAAGGGCTTCTTTGCAACTTTGCATATTTTATCAACCTACACAAAAAATAACACAAACAAACCCTTAGTGAAAATTTCAAGGACATAAATACAAATAGAAAATTTGCAAAAAAAAGCCCCTTCATTATGCCTAAATTGCAAAACAGACCCAACATTATTAAAAATTTGTCTTCTCAAACCTCGAAATTTATAAAATTTACCCATTTCAAACCCAACAAGCTTTGCATAAATTTAATAATTTCCTAATTTTAGATGCATTAATTTGAAACATTTGAAAGTTTGGCAAGGTAAATTTGATATTTTGAGTTTTTGAAAGTGTAGATACAAAATTCACTCAAAACGCAAAATAAATTGTTTATAAGGGTATATATGTAAAAATCGCACCTGAACAAGAGCCTCTTGCAATCTGCCAGCTGTACAGAGACACCTGGCAAAATCGTAATAGGGACTTGTGGTCCCCACGATTCCTTTCCTCTCCATTTCCTTCACCGCTTCTATTGCCTCCTCTATTTTGCCTTCTTTCCAAAACGCATTTATCAAAACTGGTACATTGAAATAAAAATTAACAAAAGGAAATATTTGAGATGGAAATTAAATTGTTTGATTGAATTTAGAATATTAATAGTGGGATTTTGTAGAGTAGAATATACTTTTGTAGTTTAAAGCACTTGGTATGCTTGACTTTTTGACTTTGTGGAAGAACTCGTAAACCAATTTATACTTCTCACATACTAGCATCACCGGCATTATAATAATAAAAATACAATTTTAGCACATATTTAGAAAAACAAAACCAAAAATAATTTAATTTATTATTATTTTACCTCCATTACGAGTCCGTAAGTAGTATTTGTAGGCTTTATGCATTTCTCCTTCAATTGCTGCAATACCCAAAACGCCCCTTCCCACTGCTTTTGCTGCACGCACGCATTTAATACCTACACACCAACAAAACACCTTAACCAAATTACCAAAATACCCTCGAGTAAAAACACAACCTGCTAAATCTGAAAAATCAGGAGCTTTTTCTAAATACTCTCAAAAACTCCCTAACTTTTCTGAATACTATCAAAAAAACCCCTAACTTTTCAGACTTTACAAAGTAGGTTGATTTTTTTCATATTCTTTGGACCAAATTACCCCTCATTAAAATTCTTTTATTTTCGTTTAAATCAAAATAATAAAAACAATTCAGCCCACTTTATAGGGGGCTTTTGAAAAATCTGAAATTTCAGGAGGTTTTTGACAATACTCAGAAAAGTTAGGAGGTTTTTGAAGAACTTCCCAACATAAAATGCCCAAAATAACACAAAACCACAATCGAACACAAACAAAATGACCAAAATATGCCTGAATAGAAACACAAGCTGCTAAACGGTTTTTACTTTTTACAACCAAAAAAATAACACAAAATCACGATCTAAGAAATATAAAAGGGGAATTCTTCAAAAAAACCCTAACTTTTCTGAATATTTTCAAAAACTCCCTAACTTTTCAGATTTTTCAAAACCCCCTACAAAGTAGGTTGAATTTTTTTCATATTCTTTGGATCAAATTGCCCCTCATTAAAATTCTTTTATTTTTGTTTAAATCAAAATAATAAAAACAACCCAACCCACTCTATAGGAGGTTTTGAAAAAACCCGAAAAATCAGAAGGTTTTTGATAATATTCAGAAAAGTTAGAAGGTCTTTGAAGAGCTTCCCAACATAAAATGACCAAAACACCCCTACTTATTTACCAACACTTACAGCATTATAAGCAACGAGGTCGGGCTCCAATCGCGGGTCCCAGGTCTCGACGGGGCAAAAATTTCATCAATCGCGGTCCATCAGGTCGAAGGATCACCGCCACGCAGCTGTAGGCTGGCCTGTCTGGGTACAAACCGAAATCTTCCTGAAATTGTAAGAATGGGATTTAGGGTAGTGAATTATTTGTAAAATGTAGTTTGATTGATGGAGTTTTTGGGATTTTAGTTGATGAGTTTTATGGGCTTGGACGGGATACGAACCCATTTTTTCCTAAATGGAATTTAGGCAATAAATGTATAAATTAATTCTTCATGAAATAAATTTTAATTGATGAAATTTTTATTAATTTAAACATTTTAATTGATGAACTATATTCTGCTCGGTCTGGATACTGAAATGTAAGTTGTGTAAATTAGTAATTTGTGAAGTATAGTTTGATTGATGGAGTTTCTAGAGTTTTAATTAATGAGTCTTATGGGCTCGGTCTAGATATGAATCAAATTCCTTCTAAAAAAGAATTTTAGGTAATGAATTATACGTTGTATATTAATTATTCAGATAAAGCTTAATTGATATTTTTTTTGTAATTTTAATTGATGAATTTTATGGGCTCGGTCTGGATACGAACCGAATTCTTCCTAAACTAGAAATTTATTTAATAAAATATAAATTACTTATGAACTATGTGAATAAATGGATTGATTAATTACCAGCATGGAGTGAAAACGTTGACAGCTTCGAATGGTCTCTTTTGCTTTTCCAAGTACATCTAATACTGTTGTGTATATATATCTGCATGAAATATATTTTATTAATTTCTAATAAAACAAAAAATTAGTAATAATATTTTTTTTCTAAACAAATATTGAATAACCAGCAATTGGGACATAATTGCACAAATGAAGTTTAAATAACACAAAAATTATACTAATTTAACCTATAATTGCAAATCGATCCTAAATTGGTTCAATAAATATATGCTAAATTGCTTCAATAAAAAATTAATAATAAACGGATACTAAACAAATATTGGAAAACCAGCTTAATTGGGTCATAATTTCACAACAAGGGTCAAATACTACAAAAATCAGACAATCTTATTACAAATTAAAGCTATATTAGGGCTAAAATAAAGCAAGTTGATTCCAAATTGTTTCAATAAAAATACCTGGATTTATAAGATTTGAACTTCTCTCCAGTTTGGAGCCACGGGAGAACTTGGAGAGAGAGATCTTCTCCAGTTTTTATATTTCCTCAAAATTGTATGATCTGATTTTATTAAAAAAAAATTATATACAAAAATAATTAAATTAAAATAATATTTTCATATAATTATTTTTATAATATTAAAATAATGTTATAATAATTATAATATAATTAAAATAAAATAATAATATAAAAAGAATAAATTGAATTAAACCAAGATGAATTTGTACCGGCTACCCAATTTTTGACTTCATTCTTCCATTTCCATTCTGAGTACTCTTGGCCTGTTATTTACATCTGTAAATACTTCAAATGTTTTCATCGCGATATAATCATATAAGTAGAAAAGGGACCCTTTCATTGGTTATGAAAGCCATTAGGTTTTCCAAAATATATCCCTGCAAAATGAAATTATGAGAAAATTTGTTATTAAAAAAAATACTTACGAGAAAATTTTGATTAAGATAATACTACAGTTCAGGTCAAAAATATATTTTTTTCTTATAATAATTATATATTGATATTAACTTTCAGTAAGTTCTCTAACAACCATGAGTTTGACTCTTTCAGCTATTTCTTCTTCAGAATAATTAAATTAACTAAAAAACATTTAAAAAGAAAAAAAAACTGATTTTTCATGTCAGAGTAATCCGATTAAAAAATATTTAAAATTTTAAATATCCAAAATTCATGAATATAATAAGCATAATTGTGGTGGACCAAGGTTGGCAAAGACACCAAGACCATCTAATAACTGCAGAAGTCCAGTTTAAGTTTAAGGTTCGCAAAATTACCTAAAAGCATTCAAAACAATCAAATCTGAATAAATTAAACCTCACAATTTGAGTTAGTAATAATAATTATCATATACAATTGGAGATAAAAAGATAAATTACCCTCCAATGGGGCTCAATCGGCATCTGAGCTATTAACATCTTCAGAAATCGGAACTTTCTGCCTGCACCCTGAAATTACTGCAAATGACGAATAAGTCCCTGTCAAATTGGCTGATGATTCAGAGGTCAAACGAAAATGTTAAATTTCTATGAAGAATTTTTCGAAATGTTACTGAACTGATAATCGTTGACCATACGGAAGTCACAAAGGAATCCCTAAACAGTTGAAAAATTGATAGACGAACTTGCCTTTGTGGTCGGGCCAGCGAAACAGAGCATGTCAGTGGGGACGGACACGAACTCCGCCGACTAGGATCCCATCTCCGACTCGGCAGATCACCGGAATCTCGTCGTCTCCGATGAAAGCTGCCGGCGGCCGATAGTTGTGGTTTTGAGCGGCGTATATTAGCTTTATAGTAAAGCCGCCATAAGAAGGGTTACTTAAAGTAGTAAGTACTTAGTGGAAACAATAAATTGATTTTTTAATAAGACACTATGAATTAATCTTTATAATCTCAATCTAAGTTTATTTTCAGTTGGTCTCTGAAGTTTGTCGTTGTCTTTTGATATATTACATTTAGAAAAATATATAAGTTATAATTATTCTTAGATGAAGCTCGAAAAAAGAAAAATACAATTTCTTTTGAAAATTTTAGTAGAAGTACCAAAAGATCTAGTCGAAGACATTCACTTTTTTTTTTGACAAAAGAAGAAAAAAAATTGATGACATGCTTCAATGAGAAGTCTCAAAAGGAGGTGAAAAATAATGGAGTGGGATTAATTTTTCTAAATATTTGAATTTATAATTTTTTGATAATACAAAAAAAAAATATTTATTGCATTATATTTTAAATGTCTAATTGTTTAAATCTAATTATATAAAGATATATTTTCTACATGAGCATATTTTCTTATATATTTTATTTTTGCATACTTCGCCGAAATTTTTTTTAATTGGAACCATAATAATATGGAATTCAAAATAAAGAGAAAATTCAAACAAATTTAGTTTTGAAGATTTTAACGTTAGAAATACAATGTTGTACTATGAATTATTATTTTTTTAAAAAAGAAATGAAAGAAGTAAATATGTTTTAATAAATGAACTTTTCATTTCTTTTTGCATTAATATTTGAACATAAGTATGTATCATGATTTGTTAGAACCATTTGATTCAAATATAACGATAAAAAATAACTTTAACTGTTCTCACCTAATCGGGGATAGAATAACAAATACCAAATCTACCAATCATTGTTGTACATATTAGTATGATATATAAATAATGTCACAAAAAATCAAAGTAAATAAAAAATTCAATGATGTAAATATAACCATACTATTTAATCTAAGAAATAACATAATTGAGATGATGTGGCAACATGAGAGGTCTCAAAGGCTTCATAAGATAAAAGGGTGGGGAAATTGGTTTCTTAAATTGATGGGTGCTCTCTGGGCCGAAAATCAAACAGCCCGTAATCTGTGGTTAATGAAATGGCCTGCCTACAATAATTCAAAATTTTCAAAAGCTCACGTGGCCCGTTTGAAAACCCAAAAGGAAAAAGTTCCCCTAAAAAAATGCATGGTTTTCTCTTCCCTCGCAGAAACTCGAACGAGGTGATTTGCACGGAGAAATCGCGATTCCACTGGCTGGCCGACGTTTTCGGCCTCCAAACGATGGTGTTCCCCCCGGTCGACATCAATCGAGGTGACTCCTCGTGTCCGTTACCCATCGCCTTCATCGAGTAGCATCCAGCATAAATCTCAGAAACAGTGCTAGGGTCTCAATTCGTGTTGTCGATCGGCAATTCCCATCACTCGATCCACCGGCGGTGACCAACCAGTGATACCCTTCCATCAGCTATTCAATTTGCGTCGGAATTTTGTTGGCCAAGGCGGTGTTGCACAGATGTAGGATTTTATATTTTTTTCTGAATTTGGATCTTTCTAGACCATGATGTAATTTGGGGACAAATTACGATTTTTATTTCAAAATTCGTGTTTTTTATGTTTGATTTGATCCGTCAATCAACCGATGGCTTGTAGTTGTGAAAATAGGGTTCCATAGAAAATTAGGTGTGCTTATGTTGATCAGTCGACGATCTAATGATTTGATTTTCATTTCAACATTAGGGTTGTGGCTGTTAACAACCAGCATTAATATAGGACTAATACTGGCAATTACCAACACTAACAACCAACATTAATTTAGAGTTTTAACAACCAGCTAATTACGGTAAATAAATTTTATGCTAAAAACCCCTGCAGGCTTGTAATTTTTTTTCTTTTTTTGTTGAGATTTCTGGGTACTGATTAAACAATTTGATGCCTTTTTTAAAATTAATATATTTTCTTTGGTACTTGCATTAATTTCGGATTGTTTAAATCAATATTTGGTGATGATCTCCCTCCATTGTCAGACCCACTGTGGAAGTATCAATCTGTATATCACGAATATTAAGACTAATATTTTTTGAGCCATGTTTCTTATAAACTCCATTTCTCTCCTTTGGCGAGACAAGATTACACTTATGGATGAATGTAAATTGAGTTTGATTTTTTTCTTCTTTTTTTAGTGGAGTCAAGAAAGGGAGAGAGAGAGAGAGAGAGAGAGAGAGAGAGAGAGAGAGAAAACAGGAGGAAAGGATAAACAGGTTGATGGGATGAGTGAGAAGAGGGAAGAGAGAAGATATTTAATAATATTCCTGTTTGTTTGCTTTGAAATACTACTTTTATCAATTTATCCATTTGAGAAATATTTGGGTTTGATATTTGTGCGTTTGATGTGGTCTGAATATTATATGATTTATGCCTTTTTTGATGCAATTCTTACTTAGTATGGTGATTTATATTCTTTTTGTTTTGAGCATTCTAATCATTTTGGTCTGAAATGTTTATTTTGAAAATAATTGTTATAGTATCATGTTATATAAAATATGAGAAAAATCTAACATGTATGGTATTTTTTATACGACATATTGAATATAATAATATCATAATATGAGAGATTAGAAATAAGTAAATAATGAGCTCTTTTTTTTTTATTTTGAAAAAAATGAATGCTGTTCTAGCACAAGTAGGTAAATATTAATGAGAAACTCTTCAAAAACACCTAACTTAAAAAACACTCGAAAAATCCTATAAAGTTAATTGAATATTTATTCTGTTAAATTTTTTTAAATGACCATTTTATCCATATTACGTGAAACACTTAATAAACTATTTTATATTCACATGACTTTCCAAATTCAATTAGCTCATGCCTCATCATATAGAAACGAAGAAAACAAAGGCAGTTGTTAATTTTGCAATTTTCTTTCGAAGTTGGCTCTTCTAAACTCTAAATTTTTTTTTTTTTTTTTTGCTTTTAAAACTCTAAAATTATTTGAAAGTTGTAATTTGGACCATTTGGTCCTCAAGACTCTAACCAAAGACTAGAAACTTGTCTACGGGCTTTAAAGCCCAGCAAAAAAGAAGACTAGCAACTGGGTCAACAAGTTGGTCAAAAACAACGTCAGCAAGGTTTTATGCTTGAACGTGGTCCATACCGTATAATGTTTCTCTGTGGCCAATGTAGCGAGTCACCTTCCACCTATTACACATAATAAGCAGATCTTTACAGATCTTTTAGTACAGGAAATGTGACCGCATTTCTGTCGTCCAGTAATTGTTGACTTTTAATTTTGTCACTAAAACATTATTTTATTTTTGTCAACACAAATAAATTTATGGTTGAAACAATTTTAATTAGCAAGTTGATTAATTGATTAATACAATTTTATTTTTGAGAATCTGATTAATAAACTTATTGGAGCCAACATTCAATGAATCAACAGCTTAATCTTATTATTCCGATCAATGATCATGAATAATATTCAGAATAATTACTAGTATTATAACAAAAATCATTCATTATATTACGGGTGCCTTTTAAAGTAGTTAGAAACGCTTTTGACTAAGAGCTGGAAAGGCTTTATCACGATAATAAGAATAATTAAGATGACATTTAAGGTTATTTTTCTCAGGAAAGAATAAAAACTAGAAGAAAAATAAAAATAAACGAAAAATTGAAGTTAAATTTGTGGCTTAACTTCAATTTTATCGTGATAAACCATAAGTTTAACTTCAATTTTATCATGAGAAACGAAAGAGAGTATCGGATTAGTCAATTAGGGTTAGTTAGGCACGAGTTACCATCATCTCAAGCAACCCTAAAATCTCCAATGTAATCAAAAGCTATGTAAATATGTTTTTTAATTTAATGAAATTACAGTAGGTCGCCTACTGATCCAAACATAAAAATTGATAAGCCACTCCATCTCTTGGGAGACATCCGTTAAAAACACAAAAAAACCACTCCATATATAACTGATTAAATCGGAGTAGAGAGAATACAAGAACTTACATGAATCACCAACGGCAGAGGAAACGAGTTGGAAGGAGATGCGGTGGCCCATCAACTCTTGAGCTCTGTCAAGGAAGGACGCAGTGAAATCAGTGTGATCCAGAGCGCTCTTCTTCATCAGAACCACCTCGCCTGCAAACATCGCCTCATTCTTTCCAGCCATGTTGTCGTTAATTGGATGTTTTTGTATTATTTTGGAGAGAGGAGAAGAAATATGGGCGGTAAGAAGAGGCGATGGGAGGCTTTAAAAAGGATAATGAGCTGGTTTAACGAGATTTATTTATTTGGAGGGAATGTTAGATGGACCTGGTAAATCCTACACCGGACGTTTTCATATGAGAAATTTTGATCATTGACGGTTGATCATTTGGGGAATTCACAATAAACTCCGTAACTTTTTTGATTATTTAGAAAACTCCCTCATTTTTTATATTCTCTAAAAACTTCCTATATTTGCCCCAATGGTAATTAACTTTAACATTTTGTCTTTTTCTCCCAATTTTATTTTATAGACCAAAATACTTTGCCAAATGACACCTAATATGTTATAACGACACTGTAGCATACTGGATCATGATGACACTATATATACAACTTATTATAGTGTAATAACATTATATATAATTCATTTTTTGTAATAATATATATATATATAAAGAATGAAAACAATATATAAAAAATAAAATATTATATTAAAATAGTATCTCCTACCCCAACGAGAGGAAGCCGGAATAGGCTAGAACACCATGGGAATCAACTTCTTACAATGCCTTTAGGGGCTTTTTTTGTTTAGTTTTATTAAAGATCTTTTTGTTAGTATAGGTTTAAAAATCATTGAGCGGTTTATGTAAACCCGACCATAGAAACTAGAAACGTGTTTGTTTTTCTCCCTGGTTCGGGTCTCAAATATGTAAGAACTTTATATTTTTATGAAATGGAAAGCCCACGGGCATTTAAAGGGCAAAAAAAAATAAAATAAAGTCCTTAATGAATGATTATATATTGTACATAAATAGAATCAAATCAAATTTTGAGATAAAAAAGTAAGCACAAAATGGATGAATGATTCGAGTAGCATAGCTTATTAATGTTAAGCGTGAGCTAGTCATTCTTTTGGCATGTTTACACTTTTATAAATAAGAATATTATTTTGTGGAACTGCATACTAATATGCTTTTTGTTATGTCAAGATTTAGTTTGTATAATGATAAGACATCGAGGGAAATCTATGAAATAAGATAAAAAAATGAGTTATTGTGAAACGAACATGCAAATTATGTGGTAGATGAGTTGATACGTACATACTGTTGGAGGATACACTACATGGAGGATACACTATATTACACGTCAGAGGACTTTGGTGGAGTTAATATCATTATCATTAGCCTGACTGCTACAGAGAGATAAATTTTAGTATAATTCTAGTTGTTTAGATATTTAGGGACTAACACGCCACTTTTTTTTCCTTATAATATATGAAGTGCTTTTTTGTTAAATATGGCTGACATTTTGTCAGAACATTTGTTATAATTTCTGCTAATACGATTCGTTTTCGTTTACTTCTATTGTAGTTGACTTTCGATCTTTATTTGAAAGCTTCTTTCCTCCATGATAAGCTCGAGTGTTGGTCTCACCACTGGTGGCATTCACACTTGGAACGAGTTTTTAGCTTTATTTTCTTTTTGTTGTATTCAGTTTTCTATTGACCATTTTGATGTACTAATAAAAGTTGTAAGTGTAATTGAATTGTTCAGTCTGTTCTTCAATTAATACAAATATGTGAGTATAACATTCAAGACTACCACATTTTCTGAAAAAATAATAATTTGACATACATTTCGGTGCTGTCAATCCTTAACGCTCAACAACAAATCCACCAACGTTCAACTTCAGATTGGCATAGTTGAAGAGTGATTCAGATCTTGAAAGTATTGTAGTTATTTACGTACATTGAGATCAATCAATAATTTGCTGTGCGTATCTTCCAACTCTTACCATTAGAACAAATGACAGAATATATATATTTAGAACTTTGCAAAATTAACCTCCGTGGTTTGTATTATGAAGGCCATAAACGAGTATTGTGTGAAACTAAAGGCCATAAACGAGTACGGTGAAACTACAGTACTTGCAGAATCTGAGAAAATACAAGAAATAAAAAATACTACAAGAAAGAGGGAAAAAAAGCAAATAGCAGTCCAACATAAAAAAGTTCTCTGCTCTACCAATTTTCCACCAAAGAAACTGGGTATTCTAGTATATCACTCTGTAATGATAATCCTATAACGAACAAAAGAATACTCAAAATTCATTTTACCGATCAACAATCTCCAAATTACACAATTGCGTCCCTTCTGAAATAAACAAACTACAACCACTCAAAATCTTTTTATACACAACACTCACACTCTCATTACACTCCGAAATCTCATTTATCTCCCCAACCAATTTCACCACCACTTTTTCCTCCAAACATTCCTTATTATTCAACAAAAGATGCAACCAAGCTTTGGACGAGATATTTCTCAACTCACTCTCCTCAAAGTTTCTGACGCAAGATAAAGCAGATGAAATATTTCCTTCTTTTAACTTCAAACAGAACCTCTCCATTAGAATCGGAACTGGAGGGGTTCTTCCGAAAGAAAGCAAGTGATCCCATGTTGCCTCCAGTACTTCAACCTGTTCAATAACATACAATATTTCAATTTTTCAAGGTCCTTTAGGCAAAATTATTATTACTATTATTATTATTATTATTATTATTATTATTATTATTATTATTATTATTATTATTATTATTATTATTATTATTATTATTATTACCTTTCCGGCTCTAAAAGCATCCATAACCATCTTTAAATGCCTTTTCGCATCAAAATGGTACCCATGTTGTAACATTTGCAAAAAGGCCCTCGCAAAATCTTCCCACTTTTTATTTTCCGCACAAGACTCCATCATAATATTAAACATGAATTTATCAGGCACAACTTTTCCTCTTAAATCGCTCTTTCCATTAATATCACTAACCCCATTAACAATTTCGTAAAATAAATCTTTTCCTTCATCAAACATATTATTCTGTAAATATGATTTGACCATTATGTTACACGTAATTACATTTGGTGAGCAGTATTTTTGCATGTTGTTGAATATATATCGTGCATATTTCATATTATTTGAGTCTATACAAGCTTGTATAAGGCCTGTATATGTCACCACCAAGGGCTTCTTTGCAACTTTGCATATCTTATCAACCTACAAAAATTAACAACAAACAAACCCTTACTAAAAAATTTAAGGACATATAAATAGGAAAATTTGCAAAACGCCCCTTCATTATGGTCAAAATGCAAAAAAATGGTCCTGCATGATTATAAATTTTGTCCTCTCAAACTTTGAAATATACAAAATTAGTATACATAAAAACTCTGAGAGCAAATAGAATTTTGAAATGTTATATTTTTGAATTTTTCTAGTTATATATCGTTAATTTGATATGCTTAGCGTTTTGAAGAGGTAAATTCCCCCTTATAAATGCAAATAAACTATTCATGAGGGTATATACGTAAAAATATGCACCTGAACAAGAGCTTCTTGCAATCTGCCAGCTGTACAGAGACACCTGGCGAAATCGTAATAGAGACTTGCGGTCCCCACGATTCCTTTCCTCTCCATTTCCTTCACTGCTTCTATCGCCTCCTCTATTTTGCCTTCTTTCCAAAATGCATTTATCAAAACTGGTATAAATTATAATAAAAATTAATAAAAGAAAATATTTACAAAGGAAATTTAGTTGAATGTAAAATATTATTATTGAATGTAAAATATTATAAAATATACTTTTGTAGTTTAATGCGCTTGGTATGTTTGACTTTTTGACTTTGTGGAAGAACTCGTAGACCAAATTATACTTCTCACATACTAGCATCACCTAAATTAAATAATGAAAATCCAACTTTTAGCAAATAATTAGAAATAAACAAAAATTAATTAATAAGTAATTTATTTTATTACCTCCATTACGAGTCCGTAAGTAGTATTTGTAGGCTTGATACATTTCTCCTTCAATTGCTGCAATACCCAAAACGCCCCTTCCCACTGCTTTTGCTGCACACACGCATTTAACACCTACACACAACAAAACACCTTAACCAAATTACCAAAATACCCCTGAACAAAAACACAAGCTACAAATAAAATGACCAAAATACCCCTCATAGAAACACAACATAAAGCATTTACTACCAAAATAACATTTGCCACCTACACCAAAGTCACACAAAATCACAATCTAACACAACTAAAACGACCAAAATGCCCCTGAACAAAACCACAAGCTACTAATTAAATACTGTTCACTACCAAAATACCATTTAACACCTACACCAAAAATCAAACAAAACCAAAACCTAACATATATACAAAATGACCAAAACGCCCCTACTTACGGCGTTGTAAACCACAAGATCGGGCTCCAATCGTGGGTCCCAGGTCTCGATCGGCCCCAGATCGAACTTCTTCTTGTCTGGACTTTTCCTCATGCAATCCATCAAGTCAAAGAGCTCCTTCATCAACCCGGCCTGGCCGAGGATCACGGCCATGCAGTCATAGGCTGCTCTGTCTGGGTACGAACCGAATTCCTCCTGAAATAGAAATAAAAAATAAGATATAATTTAATTATTTCGGAAAAAAAATTTAGTTGATGAAATTTTTAGAATTTTAATTGGTGAATTGTGTGGGCTCGGTCTGGATACGAACTGAATTCTTCCTAAAATTATAAAAATGGAATTTAGGTTAATAAATGTAAGTTGTGTAAATTGGTTGGTTATTTGTGAAATATAGTTTTGATTGATAGAGTTTTTAGAAGTTAATTGATGAATTTTATGGGCTTGGTCAGGATGTGAATCAAATTCTTACTAAAATAGAAATTTATTGAAAGTTTAATTGATACAAAATTTTAAATTTTAATCAATAGAATTTATGGGCTTGGTCTGGATATGAACTTAATACTTCCGAAAATGGAATTTAGGTAATGAAATGTGAGTTATTTTATGAAATTAATTTTGAGCAATGGAATTTGGAAATGAATGAATTGATTAATTACCAGCATGGAGTGGAAAACGTTGAGAGCTTCAAATGGCCGCTTCGCTTTTCCAAGTACGTCTAGTACTGTTGTGTATATATATCTGCATGAAATAAAATTTATTCATTTCAAATAAAAAATAGTAATAAATAGTTTTATTTTTTTCTAAACAAATATTGTAAAAACAGCTCAATTGGGTCAAATAATGCAAAATCAGACTATATTATTGCAAATCAAACCTAAAGAAGGGCTAATTTTAAGCAAATTAATTAAGTTAAAATTAAAATCTACCTGGATTTATAAGATTTGAATTTGTCTCCAGATTGGAGCCACTGGAGAACTTGGAGGGATCTTCTCCAGTTTTTATATTTCCCCAATATTTGTACGACTCTCAAAATTGTATGATCTGAAAATTTTATTTTTGCGCCGTGCATTAACTTTGAAAATTGCCAGGCTGGCATGTTCACATCTGTCGCATTCAACCTGTGTAATAAAAATTTATAATTGTATAAACAATGTTAATAAAAAATATATACAAAGATTAAATTAAGATTAAATTATTAAAATGAAGTAATTATATACAAAAATAATTTTATATAATTATTTATTATATTAAAATAATATTATAATAAATAATTATAGTAATATTATTAAAACAAAATAATTATGTAAAAGAGTAAATTGAATTAAAATAAGATGGATTTGTACCGGCTAGCTAATTTTTGAATTCTTTCTTCCATTTCCATTCTGAGTACTCTTGGCCTGTTATTTACATCTGTAAATACTTCAAATGTTTTAAATGCAGCTCTTTCATCGAAATCCGTGCGGCCAGATTTAGATTCTCTCTTAATAATTTTGCCGTATTTTTCTTTATCTTTTTCAGGAGTATAATAATTACCCCCAATTCTTTTAAATTTGGAGTCATTATTATTAGAAGAAGATTTGAGACTCGAATATCTGTTTTTCTGATGAGATTTTCTCTCTCCTGTTTGGTTGATTTCATATCTCTTTTCTGAATTTTCATTTCTAAAAGAGTCGGATTTATTGATAAATTTATCTTTTGGTGTATTGTGCTCAATTAATTGATCAAATTGTCCCATTTTATTTTGCGCATTATTCAATCTCTTTTCTCTACATGAATCATTTTCTCTCTCTTTTTTCCGTTCAAAATTATTATAACCAATTTTCTGGTAAGATTTATTCTCTCCTGTTTGGTAAATTTCATATCTATTTTCTGATTTTTCTTTTCTAAAAGAGTCAGATTTACTGATAAATTTATCTTTTGGTGCATTTTGCTCAATTAATTGATCAAATTGTCCTCTTTTGTATGGCATATTATTCAATCTCTTCTCTTTAGGGGCAATTATCTTTCCATATGAATAATCTTCTCTCTCATTTTTCCTTTCAAAATTATTATGCCCAAATTTAATAGAACCAACATTTCTCTCACTAGAATCAAAATTTCTCTCACTCGAACCGAAATTTCTCTCACTAGAACCAAAATTTCTCTTATTCACCGATTGGTTGAAATCCTTAGGCTTCACTCTCTCATTCTCTTTAATAAATCCTTTCTCCAACCCACCAATTTTCTTATTTCCTTTAAAATCGGTAGAAAAAGAACTGACCTTGCGCTTAATATTCCTCTTTGAATTCCTCTTGTCAAAATCTCCTTCAGAATTATTACTTCTATCGACTTTAACCGACTCCATAATCTTCACATAATCAGAAAATGAGGGGCTAAACTTAAGTTCCTTTTCAATGGACGAAATTTCTCCATTTGATACAGAACTCGAATCTACTCTGTAATTATCTCGTTTTTTATGAGAAATGGAAGTTTTGTTCGGAAAGAAAAAATTAAAATGGATTAGGGAAATGGGTTTTGGATAAAATGAAGATTTTGAGTCTGAATTGTGGAGAAAAGTCCCGTTTTTGAGTGAAGTAAGAAAACCCAAGTGATTATTTCCCACGAATAGAGCCATTATTTCACCAAGCGCAGTTCACATAGCTTACAAAAAACGATACTTTTGGAGCTTAAGCGTAATTCAGTCTCTCTTTCTTTTGATAAACTGACACACAAACAAAGAAGATAAAAGAAGCAGCGGAAAGATTAAACATTAAACAGTGGGCAGTACTGGTACCTGTCCTGAATTTTTTTTTCTTTTTCTTTGGAGATTTGGTGACTGAT
Source organism: Juncus effusus (assembly GCA_027726005.1). Taxonomy (NCBI): domain Eukaryota; kingdom Viridiplantae; phylum Streptophyta; class Magnoliopsida; order Poales; family Juncaceae; genus Juncus; species Juncus effusus. Next base: position 6,198,370 of record CM050891.1, on the reverse strand, counting down.
CTTGATTAATATATGGGCCTGGGTCTATTTGTTACCATAGGATTTGGAAAATAGTAGCAATGTTTTGGGCCCAATATAAGTACAAAAAAGATCTCTGTTAGAAAGCACAATTTTATTTTGAAAGAACAGATGTACCAAAACTTTTGCCTGGTTTTGCAAGTTATGTATTTTTCATATAGGAGTGGGCCTGGGAATAAAAGTGAGAAACAAATTTCATACTAAATTAGTTAACTAAAGATATCATGCTTAGGATATCATCCAATTGAGGGGGCAACATATATAAATTAGTTAACAAGATGGATAAAGACTTATTAACTATTTTATTTTGCAGATGGAAATGCACTGTGCCAGCTAATACTCCCGGACTTATATTCTTTTTAGCGCTTTATTTTTCTATCTTTTTGATGGAAAAAAAAGGTAATTAGTCTCACCCTTAAACACCTCTTAGCATTGTCCCCTTCAACACCATCAATTAATGAACAAATATAGTTATTTAACCTTATTTTTTCTCAAATATCTCTTAAACGCCATCCGCTTAAACATTTTCTATACACCACCGGTTAATAGACAAGTATGATCATTTAATCAATATATATATATATATATATATATGAGATTAAAAATAATAACCGCCAATGGGCTGCCGGTAAATGAAGATATATTTGATAGGTAATTGAGCATTTACATATTTATTATATTTAACTAGGTACAACTATAAGACGTAAAACTATACTACATTATAGAGGTACAACTATATTATCCTTTCTATTTTTGTTCCCTTACCAAATGTCTATTTCCTATTAACCATATGGTGTTTAAGCGCGGTGTTTTTCCTAACGGTATTATGCATTTTTTTCTCCAAAATACCTTACACGTGATGCATTTTCATCGAGTCGGGACTCGGAGGTGCTGGAGGTAGATAAATCTGAAGAGTATGTCCGGTTCCCAAAAAAAATTACAATGCATTTTCTTTTTCGAAAATTATGGAAATGTGGCGCTGCCCTTTTTTTAACTAGAAAAAGGCTATAGTCTTCCTGATCTTGGAATATGGAATTTCATTCGTCCTTTCCTAAAATATTGTAATAAAATAGTTGATTTGCCAACTATATGGTGAACAAACACTATGATCACTTTATTTTCTTTGGAAGCATAATAAGCTATTTTCGTTGACTTGATGGATATGGATCCACAAAACCCAGTACAGCCTACATGGCAAATCTCTCTCTCTCTCTCTCTCTCTCTCTGTATATATATGTATGTATGTATGGTTGCGTAAAATCAATGAAGCCATCATTATGAAGGACTGAGAGATCTGAATCATGGCTGATGTTGCGGTGCTCTTGGTGGTGGGGAGACTGAGGGACCTTGCTTTTGAAGAGTACCACCTTCAAACTGACATGTCCAACCAAATAACCTTGCTCCGGGACAAACTCGAGTGGCTCCAGACATTTATACGTGATGCCGACCAAAAACGCCGACACCAAGGTAATAAGCAGATAACAGTTTTAGTAATTAACCTTCAAACATAAACAGATAACAATTCGAGTAATTAACCCTCAACTAAATATCTGTTATTAATAGCTCACTCAATTTATCTAATTGACATTTATAAAAAAAGAAAAACTAAGATTCTTGTTAATTGTTAAATTATCGAAGGCAATTACTTTGTCGCCGTGTGGGTGAGACAGACAAGAGAGGTGGCGTTCGAGGTTGAGGATGCCCTCGACGAGTTCTTAATTGAAGCGGGGGCAGAGTACGAAGGACGGCTTAGACAACTTGGTTGCTTTGCATTATTATGGCGAGGCCCCCATATTTTCCGGCGCCGACATCGATTGGCAGGCCGGATCGAGGTCTTGAATAAACGGCTTGATGAGATCTTGTCCAACAAGGACAAATATAATATTGCCGATGATGCTCTTATCGCGTGGAGGGCTTGGGCTCCGTCCAGGACCGAGCTATCAAATTCATGGCTAGCCCCTATGAACTAGTTATCCAATTTTGATAAGAAAATCAGTTATCCCATTTTGATTTTATCATCATAGTTTTCGGTAGCAACAAGGTAGGGGGCTGACACATTCAACGTGTGTTAACCCTCAACCTGAGTAGCGGCCGGATATTTACGTTTGGCCCCATAAATAAAGATGCCATTCATTGAACGTTTAAAGCCGGTTCTTAATTTCTTTCTCACAATCACGATACTTCATTATTTGCTGGGATTTGATCGTGCATGACCACATAGAAAATAAAATCTTTTATCCAAATCCGAGCTGTGGAATCCGAGTATTTAATCAAATTAAAGGAAGAATATGATATAAACACGTTCAGGATACGCTCAAGATGTGCCACTTATTCTGGTTTGTAGATTGAAAAATAAATTCCAGTTTCAATCAAATTTAGCCAAAGCAACATTTAACATTTAGATCACGTAGACAACCGGAGGAGCTCAATAACCCTTTTTAAAACTTCAGATAGATCAAAAACATTGTGTAGACACAAACACCTCTATTGGTACGACCTACATGAACAAACTGGTCTTTACTTTGCACTGTATACTACAAGTGTGGTTAAACGAAATTACTTCTCAATTCTTTTACTTTTCTTTTCTTTTCAAAATGATTATTTGCTTTTCCACAATAGTTCTATTATTTTGGAGTGAACAAAATTTAGTCTTGGGTTTTTTCGTGAGAGGAATCTCACTTTTGCGGTCTTACAGCAACAAATATTTCATCTCACTGGACCTGATTCATTAACAACTTCGGAACTTAATAACTTTTATAGTACCCGACAAGTATGACAAACTCTTACTCAGCATATTCTTAGTTTATTTTTTCTTTTAGGTAAAAATGGGGTTGACGAAATACCTTTTCGCATTAATAATTTTTTTAGGGCAACAATTATTGCATACTAATTAATTGACAAAGAAAAGTGCCAATAGAAATTTGAATCAACAAATTTCTGGATCCACATGCAAAGCACTATCAACTTAAGCTATAGTTCATTAGCTTTAGTAAAAAATCTAGCAAACAAAGAGCTATACAAGTAGTTTAAATCCCTAAACCTTATAGCCCGCCGAGCTCAAAAAATAGGTTTAGGATCAGTTAACAGTTTTATTATGCAATTTATTAGAAAAGGGATCAAATAAATAAAATTATTACAGATTTTATCATTATTATTCCTTCTTTTTGTTGAAACAACATTTAAATTCCTCTAACCCAAGATTTGAACAGGCTTGATTGTGCGTTATCATCCATTGACGAAAATTTGGTGGACGTGGATTCCTATCTTTTGGACCTGAGAGTCAGATTTGAACTAGAGCTCAACAATTTTCAGGTGGTCCCAGTCCTTGGCCAAATTAGTGGCTGTGGTGCGACAAGCCTAGCGAGGAAGCTCTACAATACCTGAAGCTTCATACAAAACTTCAAGTGCCATGCTTGGGTGACCATACCAAAGGCATTTTTAGCAGAAGAAATCATGTATCAAATAGTTCGTCAGTAGAGTACTATTAACGATTCTTCCTACATCAAACGAAATTAGTATGATAGAGAACTATTGTCCGTATTATGTTAATCCACTCGATGCTGAGAAAAGGAATGAGTTGTTTTGGAAACGAAATGGATATGTTGATCATGATGGAGTCATTAATTCTGAGTTTTGTAAGCCTATATTTCAGAAGACTGGGGGTATACCCCTGGCTATCGTCATGCTAGCTGGGATTCTTAAATCAAAGAAGGTGGATCATTGGGCACAAGTGATAATTGAAAACATCCCAGAGAACACTGACCCATTAGGATATGTACTTTTATTGAGCTTCGATGACCTATCACCTCCTGAAGTCATGCTTCCTCTATCTTGCAGCCTTTGGACAAGAGTCCGAAATTGAAGCTGAAAGGCTAGTCCGTCTATGGATTGCCGAGGGATTCATAAACCAGAAAAAGGAAAAACAATGGAGGAGTTAGGGCAGGACTACCTAAAAGAGCTTATCTCAAGATACCTGATCCAACTTGTCGACCATGATAGCTAAGATGTTGTGAAGATCAGCATTCATGATTATTTACTCGAATTTGCTCATTCAGAAGCTCTTGAAACTAATTTCCTAGAAGTCCATGACGGTAATATTGAAGTCCGTACTCGTAATGTGAGGCGTCGTTACCTTTGAGGCCACATAAACAACAATGTTTCTCGAACTTTCCTTGTTTCTAACCTAAGGTCTATTTCGCGTGATGTGCCAAACCATTTATCTGTTGAGAGGATTGGTGAGAATGATCTCATGTTTAGCCAGGCAAGATTCCTGCGAGTGATTGAACTAAAAGGAGCAAGATTTCAAGCCTTGCCAAAGGAAATAGGCACAATGATCTATCTGAGATACCTTGGGATAATGCAAACCGGCTTAAAACAACTTCCCCAATCAATAGCAATACTTCAAAATCTTCTGACGTTGGACATATCCGATACTGAAATAACTGAAGTGGTAGATGCATTTTGGAATATCAAAACACTTCGACATGTCCTTGCCAAGAAACTTTCCCCTCCCAATGAAGTTGGCATCCTGCATAACCTTCATACACTCATCGGAGTAGGCTATGGCATGTGGGTGCATGACGGAATGGAGAAAATGGCTAGTCTTCACACACTGCAAATATGGGGATTGTCGGATTCTAGTAGCACTTTTCTGCTGACTATCCTCCGTAGGCTTGGATGCATTCCCTCCTTGGACTTGCGAGGAGAAGAATTTAATTTTGATGAGTTCTCCGAGTTTGGCCTTCAGCGTCTCAAAAACTCTGAGATTGTTTGGAAGGGTCAAAATGGCACCAAGCCAAGGGATCATACTGCCAAACCTTTTGAGTCTTACACTTGTCTCCTCGAAACTATCCCAAAATTTCATTGATGCGTTGCGAAGTGTGGGGTTCCTCAAGCGGCTTGAGTTGGGGGAAGATTCGTATATTGATGAGTTCCTGTTTCTAGATGAGATAAGGAGCCTAAAATGGTTGGTACTTGCCGATTTGGTTTCATTGAGAGGGCTCGTCTACCGCAACTATTTATGTAGTCTAGAGCATATTTGCATTTCTAATTGTCCTATGTTGGAGAATCTTCCAGAGATAAACAAAATGGAGAAGCTCAAAAAAGTTGAGCTTTACAACGTACCGAGAATCAATTCCATATAGAGGAAGCAAATTAATGGAAGTTCACTCCAACCTTAAAGCTCCCAAGATTATCAAATGAAGAAAATTTGAGCAAATAATACTGGGCAGCAATAAGTGTGTCAAGTTCGCTGGCTTGTAGGGTTTTTCTTTTATAATTGTGTTAACACGTATAATGTGGGCGTGAAATTTCCCACGGACTGGTTTGTCCTTGGTGTTATTTTCATTATAATTTTTACTTTTATGAGCTACTTGATTTTTATTACGTTGTATTAATTTCTGGTTTGTACTTCTATTTTTTATTTAAATATGATTCAAATAATCATATATTACTCTTATTTTTTCCGAGCTTTTGTCTAGTTTTCTCAATACATTCTTATCTATTGTTGTATTATGAATGATGTTCACTTCCTTTTCTTATTTGTTTTTCCACAAGCGCGTATAAATGGGTACTTCATTCATGCAAGTTCATATATATGTAGCTCTCACAATTCAAATGAAGTTACACATTTAATCTACAAGTGTCCAATTTTCCTTCTAAACACTATTAAATTTACAACTCAAGACGCAAAGTATCTAATCCTGCCAAAACTACTAACATTTGTTTTTCCACAAGCGCGTATAAATGGGTACTTCATTCATGCAAGTTCATATATATGTAGCTCTCACAATTCAAATGAAGTTACACATTTAATCTACAAGTGTCCAATTTTCCTTCTAAACACTATTAAATTTACAACTCAAGACGCAAAGTATCTAATCCTGCCAAAACTACTAACATATATCATATTTATTCTTATAAATCTCAAAATCTCGCAAATTTATTCCTCCAATTTTCAAATTATGTCAAAATTTGACCTTCAAAATCTTAGTGGATTTTGAAATTACTCAAGCTTTAGATGGTCAAATTTGTACAGTTCATCTATCTTTCCTGTGCTTTTGGAAGCCAAAATACACTCCTTGATATTTTAGAAGAGTAAATTTGATAGTTATAAAAGGATAAATTTGCTATTTGAGTTTTGGAGGATACACATTTAATTCCAGCAATAATAAATTGGACTACTGATTAGAATCTCATCGTACGGAATCCAAACTAGAGCCCATCTTAAATATAAATGAACGTGTAAGCTCTCAACAAGGGTCAAATAACACAACTAATCAGACTAGGTACTCACAAATTAAAGCAACATTACGGCTAATTTTAAGCAAATTAATTCGGTTAAAATCTACCTGGATTTATAAGATTTGAGCTTCTCTCCAGATTGGAGCCACTGGAGAACTTGGAGGGATCTTCTCCATTTTTTATACTTTCCCAAGCTCCCTGGGCAAAAAAGGGCAGTCAAGAAGTTCCGATCTCTGTAATATTCACACCCGGCGCTTTGATTTAATAGCAAGGCGATGCAATATTTGTACGACTCTCAAAATTGTATGATCTGGAAATTTATTTTCGCGCCGTGCATTAATTTTGAGAACTGCCAGGCTGGCATATTCACATATGTCGGATTCAATCTGTATACCAAAAATATAAAATATATAAACAATATTATGAAAATAAAATAATCCTATCAAAAGATTAAATAAAAATAAGATTATTAAAATGAAGGAATTATATACAAAGATAAGTTTGTATCGGCTGACTAATTATAAAAAAACAATTAAATTGAAATAAAATATTTTTTTTATATAATTATTTAAAATGAATAATTAAATTTACTATAATATTAAACTAACATTATAATAAATAATTACGATATTATTAAAATAAAATAATAATAATTATATTAAAACAAAATAATTATATAAAAAATTAAAATAAACAGAATAGTTTTACCGGCTGCTTCCATTTCCATTCTGAGTACTCTTGGCCTGTTATATCCGTCCGTAAATACTTCACATGTTTTAAATGTTGCTCTTTCATAGAAATCCGTGTGAGTAGATTTAGATCCTTTCTTAATAATTTACCTTTTTTTCTTTATTTTTTTTTCTGTAATATAATTGCCCCCAATTCTTTTAAATTTGGAGTCATATTAGTATTAGAAGAAGATTCAAGACTCAGATTTCTGTTTTTCTGATAAGTGATAAGATTTCTTCTCTCCTGTTTGGTAAATTTCATATCTATTTTCCAATTTCTCTTTCCTAAAAGAGTCGGATTTATATCAGATTGATCAAACTTTTTATCCAATTTCTCTTTTCTAAAAGAGTCAGATTTATCAATAAATCTATCGTTTCGTTTTAATCTGCTCAATCAATTGATCAAATTGCCCCCTTTTATTCTGAATATTATTCAATCTCTTCTCTTTAGGGGCAATTATCTTTCCATATGAATAATTTTCTCACATTTTTCCTTTCAAAATTATTATGCCCAAATTTCTCTACTTCATGTTAATAGAACCGAAATTTCTCTCACTAGAATCAAAATTTCTCTTGTGCACAAATTTTCTGAAATCCTTAGGCTTCTCTCTCTCATTCTCTTTAATAAATTCTTTCTCCAATCAACCAATGTTCTTATTTCCTTCAAAATCGCTAAAAGAATTGACCTTGCGTTTAATATTCCTCTTTGAGTTCCTCTTGTCAAAATCTCCTTCAGAATTATTACTTCTATCGACTTTAACCGACTCCATAATCTTCACATAAACAGAAAAAGAAGGGCTGAGCTTAAGTTCCTTCTCAATGGACGAAATTTCACCATTTGATACAGAACTCGAATCTACTCTGTAATTATCCCGTTTTCTATGAGAAAGGAAAGTTTTGTGTGGGAAGTGAAAATTGAAATGGATTAGGGAAATGGGATTTGGATAAAATGAAGATTTTGAGTCTGAATTGTGGAGAAAAGTCCCGTTTTTGAGTGAAGTAAGAAAACCCAAGTGATTATTTCCAACGATTAGAGCCATTGTTAAACACAGTGCAAGCTCACATACTTTCACAACCAGTAACGGAGAAAAGCTTTTCGAGCTCAAATTAACTTAACTCTTTCACCAAAAGGAAGAAGAAAAGGATGAGAAAATAGAGAATCGATTCTGATACTTCTTCCCTCTCAATACATAGACTGATCTTTCTTACAGTATATGGGCCTGGGCCTTTCTCTCTGTCAAAACAGGCTATGAGAAGAAAAAAACAACGTTTTGGACATAAGACTATAATAATGGGCCAGATTTAGTTGAAAACTGTTGCCCGGCAGTTTACAAGGAGTTTTTGATTCCTGAATATTGATGGATTTGATTACAGGAGCAACATCATTCACAAAAGAAAAATAGATAAATAATGTATTAAGTCAAGTAAGCTCAGAAAGAATAAGAGTAATTTGTGATGAATTGATGATTCAAGTCATAACTATGAAAAAGTAGTACGATATGCATAAAATTAAGTAGCTTACAATAGTACATTAGAAGTAAAGTTTACAAGAAAAATAACACCAAGCGTCCAAGGACACGAAATAATCTTTATTAACTGAAGAACAACAACTCACAACAACACTCAACATGCAATATTACACCCCAAATTTAATCAGTCCAAAGTGAGAAAAAAAAATGGAAAAGACGTACAAGAAATAAAGTTTCTGGGTTACAAAACAACCCTTATTGAATAAAAGTTCTACATCCATATCAAACATGCCAATACACTTATAACAGAAAACATTGCAAGACCGTTACTTGGCACACTAGCATTTGCTTGAAATTTCATCATTCGATAATCTTTGGAACGCGACGGATGGAGTGAATTTCCATTAACTTAGGACACGCTTCTCCATTTTGAATTGTTTCCAAGATTTTTGGTACATTGTAAAGCTCTACTGTTTTAGTATTTCGCATCTCGTCAAATCCTCTAAGCTTCTCCAACAGAGGACAGTTGGAAATACATATAAGCTCTGGACCATCATAATTTCCCTAGTAGTCCTCTCCTTTTTGAGGCAAAAAGTAGCACTCTTTCAGTAAAGCTAACTCAGCAAGTACCGACCTTTTAAGGTTCACAAATCTTTGAAGATCCAGAATAGCATTGGTATAAGAATCTTTCCCCAACTCGAGCCGCTCGAGAAATACTACAGTTCCCAACAATTTGGTGAAATCTTCGGGCAGTTTTGTGGAGACAAGTGTAATGCTCAAAAGGTTTGGTAGCATGATAAATTGGTTTGGAGCCATTTGGACTCGTCCAAACAATCTAAGAGTTTTGAGTCGTTGGAGGCCGAACATGTAGAACACACCAAAAGGGAATGCGTCTCCTTGCAAGTCCAAGGAGAGAAGGCATCCCAGCTTACAGAGAATAGCTAAGAAATTTTCGCTATCAGAACTCGGCAATCCCCACATTTGCAAGGTATGAAGACTAGTCATTTTCTCCAATCCACCACAACCATACACCCATGGCCCATAGCCCACTCCGATGAGTGTATGAAGGTTACTCAAGATGCCGACTGCCTTGGGAGGTAAAAGTTTTTTGGTGAGGACATGCCACAGTGTTTCAATATTCCAGAATTCGTCTACCACTTCAGTTATTTCAGTATCCGTTATGTCCAAGGTTAGAAGATTTTGAAGTCTCGAAACCGATGGGGGGAGCTGTTTCAAGCTGGTTTGGATGAGTCCAAGATATCTCAGGTAGATCATTGTGCCTATTTCCTTTGGCAAGGCACGAAATTTTGCTCCCTTTAGTTCTATTACCCGGAGGAATCTTGCTTGGCCAAAGGTGAGATCTTCAGTGATTTGCCTAACTGGTTGATTTTCCAGAGCATTGCACAAGATGGATCTCAGGTTGGAAACAAGGAACGTTCGAGAAACATACTTGTCTATGTTGCCTCGAAGATAAAGCCGCCTCACTGAACGAGCAATGACCTCATTGCCATCGTAAACTCCTAGAAAATTAGTTTCACGAGCTTCCGACCGAACAAAATCGAATAAATGATCATGAATACTGATCTTCAAAACATCTGCTCCATCACGCTCGACGAGTTGGACCAAATACCTTACAGTAAGCTCTTTCAGGCAGTCCTGCCCGAGCTCCTCCATTGTTTTTCCTTTTTCTTGTTGTATGAATCCCTCAGCAATCCATAAACATACAAGCCTTTGAGCATCAATTTCAGACTCTTGTCCGAAAGCTGCAAGATAGAGAAAACATGATTTCAGACGAGGAGATAGGTCATCGAAGCTCAATGACGGTACATTCCCTAACGGGTCATCATTCCGGGGAATATTTTCAAGCACATTTACCCATTGATCAACCTCCTTCGATTTAAGAATACCGGCTAGCACAACAATAGCTAGAGGTATACCCCTAGTTTTCTGAAACATAAGATGAGTGAACTCATCGCTAATTTCTTTTACCAATTCATTTCGTTTGCAGAACAGCTTTATGCTCATTTGCTCGTCGAGTGGCTTGATAGGATACGGGTAATAGTTATACGCTCCTCCATCAATGACCTCCATCAGTAAATAATTGATCGTTAATAATAATAGGCTGGTGGTGCCTTCAGGGAATGCGGTCATCATTGAATACCAGCTCTCCAAGTTTGGCAAGCCATCTAGCACCACCAAGTATTTCCGGTTAAGTAGGTACCGTTTCAGCTTGTCGCTAGGATGCATCCTACTAATTTCTATCTCAGATACTCCTTCAAGTGGCATATGAGAGACTTGTTGAATTACTTCGTTGAGGATTTCTTCAGCTAAAAATGCTTTTGGTATGGTCACCCAAGCAACACACTCGAATTGTTTTGTGAAGTTTGAAGTGTTATAAACCTTCCTCACTAAGCTCGTCGTGCCACAACCACTGCTTTTTTGGCCAAACACTACAAAATCTATCCTGGTGTCCTTCACTGTAAAGATGTCTTTTTGGAAACTTTCCGCCGTCAAGCTCACCAATGTTTCATCAACGGAAGATAACGCACAAGATTTCCTATTTAATCAATTGCTTGGGTTATATCGATGTTAATGAATAAATATCGTACCACTGGAGTTGAAAGTTTAGGTCTCATGTGACATTATTTCTATTTTTCGTTTTTTAAAAACAAAGAAACAGTTTTCTCTTTTTCTGTTTTTTTATTTCAAAATAACTGTTTTCTATTTTCAAAACCGATTTTATCAAATGCACATTTAATCATCTTCAGTGTCAATATATCAAATTTTCAGTGTCAATATGTCGTTTATAGTATCAAGATAATATTTTCTGTGTCATTATATTATTTTCATCGTTAATATATCATTTATAGTGCCAATATATAAATTTCAGTATCAATGTACCATTTATAATGTCGATTTATCATTTTCAATAATAATATCCTGCTTTGAGTAATCATTTGTTTACAATATCAATATTCATTTACTGTATCATTATACTATGTTTAGTAAAAATATATTACTTTCGGTGTATCAAAATGCTATTTTTAGTATCAATAGACCACTTTTAATGTCAATATATTATTTTAGTATTAAAAAAGTCAATATATCAGTTTCAGTATAAACATACCTTTTCAGGTATTAATATATCATTTCTAGTGGCAATATACCATTTCAGTGTGAATATAAAGATTTCAGTATTAATAAGTCTTTTTTAGTATCATTATATTATTTTCAGTACTAACTTATCTTTTGTACTGCAATATAAAACTTTTTGGTCAATATTTCTTTTTTAATGCTAACTTACTTTTTTTAGTGTGATAAAAAAATTTAGTGATCAAAATTATATTTTTAATGTGAATATACTATTTTAGCGCTACTTGCGTAATATAATGTTTTAATGTCAATATTCTTTTTTTAGTACTACCATATTATTCTCGTATAATTTAAGACACTTACAGATTTGGCAATAAAAAACAGAAAAGGAGAAACAATTTGTTCTCGTTTCTATAATTCTGTTTATTTTTTGCCATTTTGACAAAAAAAATTGGAAACGGAACGAATTACTCAAACATTCTTTTTTTTTTGAGAAAAAATTAAAAAAAGGAAATGACAACGACGCCAAACGAGCCCTTAGTTTGTTAATTATTACTTTTCTTTTTTCAATTAAAAGGAGTATGATTTAAATCCTAGGACTTTGAATCTACTTTTTACAAAAAAAAAAATATTAATCAAATCAAAAGAGGTTACAAATTACGAACTCCACATAGGGTCGACTAACCATGGGATATATTAAGCACTAACCAATTTGATAGCTGAGTCCTGGAGGGAGCCCAAGACATCCACGAGGTAGGTATTTCAGCAATGTTGTACTTTTCCTTGTTGGATAAGATCGCATAAAGCCGTTTAGTCATGATCTCGATCCGACCCGCCAATCCATGTCGGTGCCAAAGAACAGGCAAATCATGGCGGTGCCAATCCATGTCGGTGCCAAAGAACAGGCCAATACACCGACATGGCTTTGGCAAAAAGGCGGGCCAATCCATGGCGGTGCCAAAGAATTCGCCAATCCTCGACCTCGAAAGCCACCTCTCTTGTTTGACTCACCCATACGCCGATGTACTCATTGCCTTTTTGTGAATATCAAGTCAGAAATCATGTAAGATGTAACTAATGTACGATGAATGATTCACATAAAAGATTGTTCGGCTATCATTAATTACCTAGGCATCGCCGTTTCTGGTCGGCGCCACATATGAATGTCTGAATCCAGTCAACTAGTTTATATTTTATTCAGATCACTCTATTTGATATTTTGATTGGTAATGGCAGGTTGTTTTTGAAACTCCTAAGTGAAAAATAATTTTTTAACAGACAGAAAGTATTCATACTTATTTGTTGAGTCATTGTTTCTGGGATAGGATTTGAACACTCAAAAACTTTCATATCTCAACGGCTCAACCAAAATAATTAAATCCTAGCAAATCCTTCGCGCGCGAGATTAAAAAGTAATATAAACAAAATTTAGATAAAATAATATTTATATTAAAATATAAATTTATTTCAGATATTTAAACGGATACGTATCCATATTAATTTTTCTATACAGTTCACTATTTGTGAGAACAAAGTTAATAAATTTTAACAACCTTTAAGGAAAATTTAAAAAAGAACAACAATAATATTTGTATTTGTATCCAAATATGATAAAAACATAAAATATCCATACATGCATCTGTCTAATTTGTATCCGATATAGACTAAAATATCCGAAAACGGACACTATTTGAATAATTATCCGGATACGGATATTATCCGTATCTGGGTGCTAAATCGATAACAGAATCCGAATCCATATCCGAATTAAAATATCCGAATCTATGTCTATATCCGGGTGGATGCAGATAATTTTGATTCAGATACGAATACGGGTCAGTCAGATAATTTTTCGTATCTGACGAAAACACAAATATTTAATCCAAATAGTATCTATATCCAAATATGACGAAAACACAAAATATCCATATATGCATATGTATCAATATCTAATCCGTATCCCATATAGACTGAAATATCTGATAACAAATACTATTTGAATAACGAATTATCCAGAAACAGATATTATCCGTATTTGGGTGCCAAATTGATAACGAATTTGAATCTATATCCGAATTAAAATATCTGAATCTGTATCTGTATCTGTATCTGGCGAGATGCAGATAATTTTGATTCGGATACGAATACGGGTCGGTCGGATATTATCTAACCCGTTTATATCTCTACACACATGTGTTGAATCTTGTCTTCTTTTTTTTATATAAAACAAAATCTTGGCATTCTTGTGATACATGCCTAAATTTTGTCTATTAGATCATCCAGTCTAATGGTTAAAATAAGAGACCTATGTGTCTTAATAATATGAGAGAAAATTTTGTAGGATTATAAACTATTATAAATTTGGTTATAGATCTATTAAGTACCTGATTAATGTTTATTATTTGTAATTTTGATGAAGAATTAGTGTAAGTTGGTATGCTCTACTTCCAAAATATATAAAGAAATAATTACAAAATTTATTTACGAAAGGTTAAAAACAAAAAGGAGAAAAGGGGAAAAAGTTAACATATCAAACAAGCGAAAATTCACATTTATCATTCCAAGAAATCAAACATATCTGTTGAGACTAATTACATGTCTTTCCTTTTTCTCCTTCCATTTGAAAGATTTGAAGTACTCCCACATAGTGAAAAGAGAGATAAGTGGAAAATAAGTGTATGTAAAGATTTTAGAAATATGGAACAACTAAATAATGCAAAAAGATGTACCAGCAAAGATCGCGTGGCCTAATGGATAAGGCGCTCGCCTCCGGAGCGGGAGATTGTGGGTTCGAGTCCCATCGCGATCGTTTATACAATTTTCATTTTTCTGCCTTTTTTAATTTGCATGAACGTGGTCTGTGCGCCCAGTCAGGAGGAGAATCTGGGCTGGGCCTCTTTGTTTTTAAAGCATATGAGAATCTATTTTTTTGCTAGTTTTGATGTTTTAACCCAAAGTTGTGTATTTATAAGTTGGCACCGAGATTATTTATGTAAGTGTACATCCTGAAGCATAAAAAAAGTTGTATTTAAGTGCAAACTGTGAAGTACTAATGCAGCTTATAAATAAATGTGTGGTCCTGTTAATATATGGAAAAGAAGCTTTTTTTCCAGAAAAAAAATATATATATATATATATATATATATATATATATATAATCTAAAGGAACTCAATGAAATATGTTAACATACAAATAAGAATTTAACTAAAGAATTTGCATCCATACACTGCTATGATGCAGTTCAGGTTGTTGGTTTATTCAAACAATCAAAAAATAAAATAATAAAGAATTACTACAAAACAAATAATAATTCATGGAATTGCATAGATATTTAGTTGTTAATTATTCATCTAGAACTGAGCTTGAAGCCAATCTACGGTCTTCTTGTCCAATTGGAACTCCTTAGCGAGCACATCATCGGAGATAGACGGGCTCGATGCGAAGACTGCATTTCCAATAGTGATCAAATCAGAATTTTGATTGCTCGGACTAGCGATCGCAACAGCCGGAACGGCTCCAATGTTGAACTGAAAGTGGATGAGTCCTTAAGAAAAAAACAAACACATAACCCTTGTGTAGGACCTTCGAGAAGAGTTTGTTAGGGTTTGAAGTCACAAATCCGACGTAGAGAGTACCCTCAACAACGGTGAGGATTTCAGTTGCTCTCGGATGAGTGTGAGGAGGGCTAAGATCGTTGTAGGGAGCAAAGTCGAGACAAGCAATAGAGATACCGAGAGTGTTGAGACCGGCAATCTTCTGAACACTCATAAGATTAACACTAGACCCAAGTTTGTTAGAGGTGTTTCCAGCCATGTCAAGTCCTTGGAAGAACAAATCTTCTGGCTTCACGCAATGTGGATTTTTACAGACAAATCCGTTAACAAACACTGCATCAAAAACAAATTTTGATATCAATTTTTTGCATAATTATTGTTTTCCTTTTCTACATCTTTAATTATAACATAATTAATTACTTATGTATTTGTATAGAAACAAACAAAATAAGAAGTATGTATATATATACCTTGAGAGGTGTTGTCAGCTACACAGGAATCTTGAAGAGGGCTAGGGTCAGAAGCCCAAAGCTTGAGAGGAAGCAAAGGCAAGAAGTGAGGAGAAGCAAGGTGTAAGATGCCATTTTTTTTTCTCTTTTCTTGGCTGGTTTTATGTATTTTGTAGTTGGATGAGAGTTAGTTTGAATGAGAGAGATGATGTAATGGTTAAAGATTTGATGGATATATACAGGTCCGGCCCGGCCCTTGGCCCAACTTGACTTGTGTCAAGGGCCTCCCAATTTAAAGGGCCTCATGATTTTCAAAATCCCTGTATATATACATATTCTCTTATATACAAAAAAACTTATTCAATACTTCACTAAAGCCCCATAATATACCCAGCCCACAACAACCTCTCTTAACTTATATTTAGCTCATTTTTTCGAATTTTTTTTCAAAGTAACACTGTTTTGAAAAATAATTCAACAGATAACACTGATTTGGAAATAATTCAGCCACTAGCACTTCCGCCAGAGGCTCTAGCGGAACTATCCATTTTTTATTTTTGTTGATCCAAGCCATTTGACAGTCTTAAACACGCTTAATTGGACAAAACATGCAGTTCCGTCAGGACCTCTAGCGGAACCATCTATTTTATATATTTTGCCTCTAGACAACCATGAAAATTTAGCCCAAAAAAAAAAAGTTATTGTTCACTGTTCCGCCAAAGGTGGTGGCGGAACAGTGAACAATAATATTTTTTTTTTGCTAGTTCTTTGCACATTAAGCATATCATATGGGACCAAGAGTCAATCAAACGAAAGAGAATTCTATAATTTTAACATACCAAAGTTGCAACAAATAAAGGAGGCGTGATCTGATGATACCTCAATAATATCTCTATAAATGGGGAATAATAATTCAGAATACCCCCAAAATAAATAAAAATATCAAAATTTGATCATCAGAGCTTGCAGCCCACCAATTAACACACTCAAATAAAAAAATAAAAATAAAAACCAAAGTCCAGAATTTCTTTATGTTTCGAGCAGCAACTTGCAAAACTTGCCAGCCACCAATGAAACCTAAACATCACTACCTATAATAACTCTCATCAATAACATTATCTCAAATTCTCTCCTAATAAACCCTAAATCCTAATCTTGTTCGCAGCGTGATACTTCCTGAGGGTCTCATACGTCATGAAAACAATGCCAACACTCAGCAAAACTTTATAGTACTCAGGCAGAATGTCTCTGTACAGCCCTCTGAACCCTATTGTATATACCTGCGCTCTTCTGTCCGCTTCTTTCAGCTGCATTCTTTTGCGCACCAGGTCTAGCGAGAATGTCGAAAATAGAAGAAAAAAAAGAAATGGATGAGCTGGTCAGTAGGCGGAACAACCTGGAGAAATTCGGCCTATAAACTGGCCACAGTCTTGATATAATACTAACTTGGGTCAGAATTTTTCTTTTTATACATATTTATATATATAAGAAATATATAAATATTGGACCCTTTGTATATTTGGACTCCAGGCTCATGTCTAATTAATGGGTCTTAGCCTGGGGCGGCCTGCTCATATGTCCCCACGCATTTTTTTTCCATAGAAAACCCGGCTAGACCGGGTTCGAACTTGGGAGTTTTTATGTATCTTATTTATTATGCTTCTTGACTTATTTTCTCTTTAGTTGCTTCACTGATGTCAATATAATTATTTCAGCCTCAAGCTTGCATTAAAATATATATATATATATATATATATATATATATATATATATATATATATATATATATAATTATTTCAATGTATACATACACCTACAAAATAAAAAAAATGGTGAATATATCCTATTACACCCCGACTCCATTTTCGATTTTAGAATATAACAGTAACAATATCATTACAAATATTACACAACATATAAAAATACAACTATTTTTTTATACTAATTTATAAATTAAATATAATGTGATCTAAGACGCCGCTCGAATCCCGACACTTGAACCCGAAACCTGAAATTGAAAAAGGAGGGAATGAATAACTTAAATACCCCATAAGGGTACCTGTCTCATATGTTACAAAAATAAAATATAATATTTTGTACTAAAATATAATTTCCGAAATCTTTAATAAATACTAAATAAATTAATCCGAGCTCGTTGTTGAATGATTGGCGGCCATGGACATCGAGAGCCATGTGCGGCTTCTATCATCTTTAGCGGTCATGGACATCGAGAGACATGTGCGGCTTCTATCATCTTTAGCGGTCATGAACATCGAGAGACATGTGCGGCTTTTATTATCTTTAGCGGCCATGGACATCGAGAGTCATGTGTGGCTTTTAATATCTTTTGCGACCATGAATATCGAGAGCCATATGCGACTTTCATTTACTCATTTATAAAATATAATAATTTATAGAAAATATAACACATAAGAAAAGAAATCCCTTACTAACTTTGAATGAAATGACATAACAAAACCGACTCTTCGAAGTTTTCGATATTAACTTTGCTACGCGTCTGGCTCACATAAATCATCAATCCAAAGAAGGAAAAAAATAGTACTTGAAATCATATGAATATTTGGCTATATGATTTTGATTTTAGTATCAAGAATGTAGAGATATATGTCGTGTATTAAATAGGAGAATGGACAAAGGGATGAATGATCTTCAATGACAATATATAGATTCAAAATAAATGTTGGAAATGAGAGTTAGCAAATTAAATTTACTAATTGATTCTCTTGTTTAGTAGGGATTGAGGGCGGTACTAGAGGCTATTCATCTACAGAAATTTTAGAAATTGGCTAATAGGATTTTACCTTTTAACCCCTAAACTTCAATTAATTGCACTTTCTAAAATACACCTCATTTTTTTTTGTATTTTTAATTGCTAAATTATTGTTTTAAGAGAAACAAGTAGCATAATATTAATTTAGAAATTTCATGATTTTTTTTTGTAAATTTACAAAAATACTCAAGAAATTAATTTTAAAAAAATTAGGATTATAACATACCCCCCGCCAGACATAATAAATATCAAAGTTTACCCCTACAGACATAAAAGATAACATGCATACCCTCAGCAGTCAGCAGAGTTGTTCATTCAGGCAACTCAAACCTAGTTAAACCAAATTGAAACTGAATTGAAAAAATTATAATCGGTTTAGAACCGAAACAAAATAAACGGAATTTATTAATATTTATTTGGTTAGGTCGAGCAAGAAATTCAAAATTCTTAATATAAGAATTTCTCACTTTTACAAACTACTTCATATTAATTTAGAAGCGTAACTAAATCATAGAAAATTTAATTAGATTATTCCGGACATGATTACCCCACATTCACGTGATGTTAGGCTATTGTCAGTATGGAGAATATAAAAGAGGTTTATAATCGACTAAGTAGATGGAGTAATTAATAAACAAAACCATGTGAACACGTCACCATATTACTTAGACAATGATAGAAGTATTGTTATTTCCCAATAATTAAGGAACCTTTCAACATGTTGTATAGTTTTTTTAATTAATGCTCTTCACGCAATATATATCCAAGGCCGGCCATGTACATTTGGAGGTCTTTGACGAATATTCTTGTATATTCTTTTCAATGATTTTTCGAGTTATTTTCATTTGTTAGCTTTCAAATTAATTATTTATTTTAATTAATAATTGTTATCTCACAACAAATGTTTAAATAAATTGATAGTTTGGATAAAAATTAAGGCTTTTTTTATTAATTTTGTGTTTTCTCTAAGTAGTAATTATAATGTATATATTTTTAATGTAATAATCATTTTATTATACAAACTTGGTATCTATGTGATTATTCTTGTTTTAAACATAAGGAATTGCATGAAAATTATAGTAGTTAGTGATTCGAATGCAAAATCTTGTACATATAATAACAATATTGAACTTAATATTTTATGTTCTAAGATTTCAAAAAAAAAAATATGGGAATGTGCAAACACGACGCACTGTAGATATATTGTTATTTTTCATTTTATATACTATCTTCTCATTTTATATACTGTTTTGCCATTTAATATACTGTTATTTATTCTCTGTGTATTTCTTATTTTTTTACTTTTATATACTTTTTTCCCATTTTATATACTGTTTTCCCACTTTTATATACTGTTTTCACTTTTTATATATATACTGTTATTAGAAAATAAATTTTATATACTGTTATGTATATATTGTTATTAGAAAATAAATTATATATACTGTTATTGGATCCCGTCGTGAACAGTCGTGCTATAGTGCGTCATGCTGTAGCAGGTCCCAAAAAATATTTTATGTTTTAAGAAGATTGTAATTATCTACTTATTAGGATTTTTTAAATCTTTCTCTTTTAAAATTTAAATATCATGATGTGCCACCTTGAAGTAGTTCGCTTTAAATTTGATACAACAGTTTACTTTAGTCGATTCAAAATTCAACTTTATTTTGTGAAAAAAGGAACTTTTTTTTCAAAGTAGTACTATTTTGAAAAATACTTCAACATATAGGACTGTTTTGGAAATAATTTAGTCACTAGCACTTTCGCCAGAGGCTCTGACGGAACTGTATTAGTTTGGCCAGAGGGTCTGGCGGAACTGTCCACTTTCTTATTTTTGTTGATCTCGGCCATTTAACAGTCTTAAACACGCTTAATTAGACAAAACAGACAGTTCCGTCAGGATTTCTGGCGGAACCGTCTATTTTATATTTTTTTGTCTTTAAACAGTTATGAAAATTTAGTTAAAAAAAAATACTACTATTTACTGTTCCGTCAGAGATAAGAATGATAAAAAGGAAAATAAATCTCTAATATTTTATTTTCGGGCTGGATCCTACAATTGATATACTATAAATGTATATTATATTACTAGATATCACCTTCGCTCCTCTTTACGCCATTAACGGTTGAGAAAAAAAATGATTTAATTGTGAAATTTTGGACAATCTAGCCCCACTTTGTCTTTTCGACAGTATTTACGATCAAAGCCATCAATTATTATATTACACAGTATATTTACAATCAATCTATCTGGATGAAATTTCATTTTCGTTTTGTAAAACTTTTTCCCAATTTCCAAATTACCAAGCAGTCAGAAAACAACTTTTCCTCCAACCACCAACCAAAATAGCCGTTATACAAATGCGTGACACCTGTCACCCTCTCGCACATTCTCTTCTTCTCGGTCGATTCTAGAAGTATTTCCCTGTTCAGTCAGAACAGCAAACAGCAAACAGATCCATTCTTTGGCGTGCTGTCCTTGTCTGACAGCTATACCGGAAACCACCATTTAAAACCAACAATA
>CM050891.1:6152500-6157500 GCA_027726005.1 Juncus effusus | reverse complement strand
AAAATTGAAACGTTATTTGAAAGTATATCGTAATAAATTATTCGTATTTTTAATAATAAAAAATTTCTGCAATTATTAAAAAGGGAATATTTTTGTAAGTTAATTATTTGACATATTTGTAGACATAATTTTAGTTTAGTTGCAAATTATATTCTGCAACAATATATATATATATATATATATATATATATATATATATATATATATATATATATTGTTGAAGTAATTATTTATTTAATGATTTTTTTTATGTAAAGAATCATATTTAACTTATTATTGTATTTTTTAGGGATCTTTAGCAAAATTTCAAATTCTTGGATATATATTTATGGGAAATTGACAAAAAAAACCCTATCTTTTCTGAATATTACAAATAACCCCCTATATTTTCGTTTATTACAAATAACCCCCTGTCAGAAATGTTTTCTTTACAAATACCCCCTCCATCCATTAAAGTTTATTTTTTTAAATATGACCAAAATACCCTCACCTAAAAGAAATTAAATAAAAATAAAATAAATAAAATAAATATAAAATAAATAAAAATATAACAAAATAATTATTTAAAAATAAAATAAATTAATTAGAAATAAAATTAATTAAAATAAATAAAATTTAAAGAATAAAAATAGATAAATAAAGTTTAAAAACAAAAAATAATTAAATAAAAATAAAAAAGTATTAAAAAAGTATTCAATAAAAATTAATTAAAATAATAAATTAAACAAAATAAAATAATTAAAAAGCTAGAAATAATAAAATACAAATACAAATAAGTAAATAGAAAATAGAAAATAAAAAAAATTAAATAATATTAAATTATAATTATTATTATTGACACATGAAACCCTCATTATCAGTGGTGGAACTTTATAGAAACCGGGGGTGCATGCCGCATATAAAGTTCCACCACTTATAATGAGGGTTTCATGCATGCATCCCCGGTTTCTATAAAGTTCCACCACTGATAATGAAGGATTCATATGTCAATAATAATAATTATTATTTAATATTATTTTATTTATTTATTTTTTATTTTTTATTTTCTATTTAGATATTTGTATTTTAATTTTATTATTTCTAGCTTTTTAATTATTTTATTTTGTTTAATTTATTATTTTAATTAATTTTTATTGAATACTTTTTTAATAATTTATTTTTATTTAATTATTTTTGTTTTTAAACTTTTTTCATTTATTTTTATTCTTTAAATTTTCTTTATTTTAATTAATTTTATTTCTAATTAATTAATTTTATTTTTTAAATAATTATTTTGTCATATTTTTATTTATTTTATATTTATTTAATTTATTTAGTTTTTATTTAATTTCTTTTAGGTGAGGGTATTTTGGTCATTTTTAAAAAATTAAACTTTAAAAGGATTGAAAAATGGATGGAGGGGGGTATTTGTAAAGAAAATATTTCTGACAGGGGATTATTTGTAATAACGAAAATACAAGGGGTTATTTGTAATATTCAGAAAAGATAGGGGGTTTTTTGTAAATTTCCTATATTTATTGAGAAAAGTCCAATTTTGTTCCCTCAACTATTCAAATAGCTTATTTTTTGTCCCTCAACTTTTTACTAGTCCAATTTTAGTACCTCAACTATTCAATAAGTCTATTTTTAGTCCTTCCATCCGTTAAGTGCTTATGTGTCAGTTAAATTTGATATGTAAGCAATACGTGGCATATATTCTTGATACATATTTCAACGTGGCAACTGTGACATGGTAAATATTTGAAAAAAATAAAATTTTCTTAATTTCCCTCTTTTCTTAAAATATTATTTTATTGTACATATTTGTGGTGCATGTTTATTTAAAAAATATGTTATTGCTTATGTATTAAGAATATATATCATGTCATTGCTTATGTGTCAGTTAACTGACATGTAAGCACTTAACGGATGGAAGGACTAAAAATAGACTTATTAAATAGTTGAGGGACTAAAATTGGACCAACAAAAAATTGTGGGACCAAAAGTAGACTTATTAAATAGTTGAGGGGGCAAATTTGAACTTTTCTCCTATTTATTTTGATGAGTATTGCTTGGGGATCTTTAGAAAATTTCAAAATCTTGCAACGTGTCAACAATCTGAGAAAAACTCAGCTTTGTGTGGAGGTAGAAAATAGGCATCAAAAAGTTGACCAATTCCTCCCATTATAACTGTAGTATAATTTTGGGCGTCCTTCCTCCAAGTTACACGTGGCAGCAGTCACTTAGTAAGTCTTTCCGGTTCGTATTGAGGCATCACATGCTCCAATGTGGATGGACACCATTTTATTCAATTTTATTACTTTTTAATGTCAAGAATTTATGTACCCTATATGAATAGCTAGAGGTCTTCAGTTTGACTTTGGGACTTTTTTCTTTTCTCTCAGAACATAAGATTACAAGATCACTTTTATGGTTAGGCCTCTTTTTATTTTTAAAACTTTTGTCTCAAAACATATGCAAATCACTCTTATAAATCGATGAAAAGGAACATCATGCATATTATTTTTTTATATTAACGAGTTAATTTTTCATTAAAAATTAGCTTTTTCTCATTATAAAGTATATTGTAATAATTTTACGTGATCATATAAAACTTTAAAATATCAAACCGTATAAAATGAAAAAATAAACAACTTAAAGAAAGTAAAATATTGTCATACTTATATTTTACAACATAATATCAATTATGCTAAGAAAAATGTCATAAATAATTCTCAGAAAATAGTCGAGCGACGAATATATTTTTATTAGTAAATAATGTATCCTGAAGCGGAGCAAGGTTCTCCCTAGTTGTAGATAATCTTGCTGAATTATTTGGGTATTAGTTAGAATGGTATCAACATCGCATAAGTACATTTTCCCATTATAATCTTATAGAAGGTCTACATTAGAAAGGGACTATTTCCTTCCACATAAATAATCTAATTAGAGAGCTAAATAAGTACAGGTAGTTAGAACACTTATCTATAAAAAAGGGAAGAAGGATGTACTTTTTCCAAATTTAATTGAGGAACCTTTCAAATCTTCACCTAATACTGCTACAAGAATTGATCGTTTCAAAACCCTAAATACACTATATAATACCCATCACCCCTATGCCATTGCACCACAACATTTCACTCAAATAATTAACTTCCATTATACATCAGAAATGACTTTCTATAATGCGTTTCTCTTCGCTCTCCTTGTCTTTGCTTCTTCTCAAGCATTTGCCTCCGATCCGAGCCAACTTCAGGACTTCTGTGTTGCTGACAACACCTCTCAAGGTATATAATATATATTTTGTTTAGTTCACACGTACAAAATAATGCTGAAATTGAAAATACTAATATAGTACTTTGTTATTCATGTAGTGATCATTAATGGATTAGTCTGTAAGCATCCAAATGTCGTAACGCCAGAAGATTTCTTCTTTCAAGGACTTGACAAGGCCGGAGACACCGCAAACAAGCTCGGGTCAAATGTTAATCGAGTCAATGTTGACAAGATTCCAGGTCTCAACACTCTTGGTGTCTCCATTGCTCGTATAGACATTGCTCCGTATGGTGGACTTAACGCCCCTCACTTTCACCCGAGAGCTTCTGAAATCGCAACAGTTATCGAGGGCACTGTCTATGTTGGATTTGTGACATCAGACCCTAACAAACTCTTCGCAAAGGTGTTGAACAAGGGTGATGTGTACGTTTTCCCGCAAGGACTCATCCACTTCGAATTCAATATTGGACCCGTTCCTGCTGTTGTGCTTTCTGGTTTTAGTAGTCAGAATCCTGGGGTGGTCACTATTGCTGATGCAATCTTCGGGTCCAACCCGTCTATATCTGATGATGTGCTCGCCAAGGCGTTTCAACTAGACAAGAAGACCGTGGACTGGCTTAAATCTCAGTTCCCAATCTCATCAGCTTATTAGTCACTTGTTACTACCATGAGTATGGATTTATTGTTTTATTAAAATAATTTGTATTACTTGTTTGTGTGCTTTTTTTTAATAAGCAGATATTATGCTTGTCTGCGTTTCTGCAATTTATTGTTCTTTTAGGTTTTATAAATGTGTGTTCTATTGAATAATGAAATGTTTGTATCCCTGGCTTTGGTATTTAATGTGAATACTGCCATTTTTTTTTCTTTTTTTCTTTTTCATCTTAAAACTTCTGATTGAAATGAAAGTAATGGGATTATCAGTTAGTGTATGCACTTGCCATGAAGAGAATATAATAAATTTAAAGGTAAGAGAGCTAAGAGAGGCTGTAGAAGCAAGACTTTGCTTGAGAGGCTGTAGCACTCGCTTTTCGCCCTTTTTACAAGACTTTTCTCTCTCTTTAAATCTGAGTTAAAGGTTCTTTATATTGTTTGTCAAAAGAAGAAAGAACCCTGCAACTTCGGTTTCAGCACGCACGATTCCAACCAGATTTCAGCAAGACTTCAGCACGATTTCAGCAGGATTTCAACACGATTAGCGCACAATTTCAGCAAGATTTCTGAATTGTTAAGCTCAAATATCACCACCACTTCTGCAAGAAGTCCTTAGCTGTTAGGGGTTGGTACAAAGACTGGTACGGGGCAGGATTTGGTTTGGCTAAAATCTAAATTTTGTGACTGTTTTTCACATCACTTGGAGAATTTCGGGGCTGATTTCAAGGGCTGATTTTGAGGCGATTTACTGCCGGATTGTGAGGCATTTTTAGACTGTTTTTGAAGAGCATTTCGTACCGGTTGTCGCCGGTACGAGATTGAATTTTGGCCTATTTTAGGACTGAATTTTCGCCAGATCTGAAATCAGCTCGAAAGTTGTAGATAACCTGTTTGATGAAAGGTCTCTAGCCAAATTGAAGACTGAGATAAATTGTTTATCTGCATAACCAATCCACTTCTTTATATATGCACAAGCCCCTTGATAAGTTTTGCGGCAAGGAGAGGTAATTAAGCGAGCTGACTTTCGCGTTAGGCTTTGAATTGAGTGGACTGGAGGATCTGTGCTAGCAATACAAATTCACGGCTAGGAG